>PVKP010003819.1:0-104055 GCA_004027715.1 Plecturocebus donacophilus
GGAGGTTTATATGGATTAAAAAGAATGACCTTTAGCGTTTGATATAAATTGCAAGTGTTTCTTCTACTTGCCATTTGTCTTTTGACTTTATGATGTTTTTAAATCCAAATAATTTAGTCTATGTAGTGAAATTTATTGGATTTTTTGTGTCTTTTGGAATTTGTAAAAGTGAGACTCTACATGGCAAAGACACTTTTCAGATTATATCTTAACCAATGCATAGGTTATCAGCAAAGAATATAAAAGGTTATTTCTGTTGTTGTTTTTTAAAGAATATGCAGAGGGGGCCCGGGGCAATGGCTCACACCTGTAATCCTAGTACTTTGGGAGGCCGAGGTGGGTGGATCACCTGAGGGTGAGAGTTCAAGACCAGCCTGACCAACATGGAGAAAACCCATCTCTACTAAAAATACAAAAAATTAGCTGGGTGTGGAGGTACGTGACTGTAATCCAAGCTACTCAGAAGGTTGAGGCAGGAGAATCACTTGAACCTGGGAGGCGGAGGTTCTGGTGAGCCAAGATTGCACCACTGCACTCCAGCCTGGGTGACAGTATCTCAAAAAAAAAAAAAAAAAAAAGAAAGAAAAAAGAATATACAGAGGAATCTGATTTCTAGGCAGGAGACAGGTGAGTGCTACCACCTCTTGGGACAACATAGTTTTCTTACGTCTCAAGTGCCATGGTGTTTGCTGCTTCCAGTAGATCCAAAGTCACGTGGAGTTGGGATCCCTGCATGGTGTAGACAACACTGTTCACACATAAGCACTATCATTTAGACTTGTAACTTTGCATTCATATATGCAATAAAAGCTGATCTTACTCAACTTTCTTCTTGAGATTTTCATCTTTTGGAGATAAGGCTTTTCTCATTGTCCTTGCATAGGGACCAGAAGGCATTGCCCCAGAGCGGGAGTCCAAGAATCTATTAGCAATGACTCACATGCTGACATTTGCCAATCACCTGGGTATTCTACAGAAACACAGGTCACCTAGAGACTAGTCTTGGAATACTTTGTGGCTTTCTTTTTTTCTTTTTTTTGAGATGGAGTCTCACTCTGTCACCAGGCTGGAGTGCAGTGGTGCCATCTCAGCTCACCGCAACCTCCGCCTCCCGCATTCAAGTGACCATCCTGTCTCAGCCTCCCGAGCAGCTGGGACTAGAGGTACGCGCCACCAGGCCCAGCTAATTTCTGTATTTTTAGTGGAGACGGGGTTTCACCATGTTGGCCAGGATGGTCTCAGTCTCTTGCCCTTGTGATCTGCCCGCCTCAGCCTCCCAAAGTGCTGAGATTACAGGCGTGAGCCACTGCGCCCAGCCTGTGGCTTTATTTTCTTAAAATTCAGTAAAGGCTACTGTTCTACAAGACAGGAAGGTCTAGTCTCTCTCACACATGCGCTTAAAGAACACAACATTAATGCTTGGAGCCTTGCAAATGACTCCATCTTTCATGGAATATAAGTTGATACAATCTAAAATTAACAGTTTAAATTTTTTTAATTTTCTTTATAGTTTAGCACACATACTTGAATTTCTAAATCCCTTTTTTTGTATGTTGGATTTGCAAGTTTTTCAGCTTCCTGTAATGTTATGCATTTGATGATGCTGTTATTTTTCAGTAACTTGGCTTTTTCACGAAATGGTGAAATTTCCCCTAAGTCCATTAATTTAAGCATGCTAATTATGTTGGCCAATACACCTGAATTGTCACTGGATTTTGTTTCCTTGATCTATCAATTACCAAGAGGGTAGGTAGCCTGAAATGATAGCTTTAATGATTCTCTTTGTAGTTGCTTCAGTATTTGCTTTTGTATATAATTTGAAGCTAAATTGTTAGGTTCATACATATTTAACTTTTAAATATCTTCCCAGTGAATTAAACCTTTGATATTTTGAAGCTGTCAGAGTTTTACTTCTCTTAAAACTGTGTGCCTTGAAGTTTCCTTAGGCTGCTAGTAGCATAGGTAAATTAGCTTGCTATTTGTTTAATACGTACCTGGTCTATTATTCTTCCCCTTTACCTTCAACTCTTCTCTTTTAAAGATGGTATTTAATAGATTTTTTTCACTCTGTTTTTAAATCATTGTTTTAAAGCTAAAGCTTTGGTGTAGTTATGTTACTTATAATTACTGATATATTTAGATTTATTTTTATGACTGTATTTGGGGCTTCTCATTCGTCCCAGCTCTTCTATGATGTTTTTCTTTCCCTTTACTGATGTCAGTAAGACTGATGGGAAATTTCTGCCATTCTACTTTTTCTCCCCACCAGTTAGTTACAAGTTGCATATTTTTTTTCTATCCTTTTCATTGTTTTTCTAGAAACTTTACATGCATACTACGTTAAAGACTATTTCTGTGTTTTAATATTCATTCTATCTTTCTTCCCTTTATTAATTAATGCCCTCCACTATTCTGGTGGTCATGTGGTCATTCTGCTACTATCATTTTTCAGTTTCTGTCCCTGATAATGATGACCACATGACTAGGTCTCAGACAATGGTTCGGAGCAGAAGGTACAGGTACAACTTTTCCCTTGGGTCCTTTAACACAAAGCTGCGTCTTCCTGCCTGCTTTCCCTGACCTCCTTGACTGACATGCAGATATGGTGTCAGTGAATTCAACCCCAGGAATTAGGAAAGCTGGAGCAGCTTCTTAGACCCAGCGGTGAAAGATGCATGTTGAGTTTTCACCTTAGGTCACTAGATGACCGAGTGAGTAAACCCTGCCCAACCCCAGGCTCTCCTGCAAGAAAAGGAAAAATATTATTCCATGAAATTGCTATGTGTGAGTCTCACTGATGCCATATCTTAGCCTTTATACTCACTTATCAGTATCAGAATTGAGGCATTGCCAGGACACAAACTAAACTATCTGGTGTTGATTCAACACCCAGGCAATAGGAAATGAGGAAACAGATACTGAAAGCCAGAAATGTTTACTGTGAAAAGAATATTGAGCAAAAACTCTTGCCAGCATTCACCTGGAAGGCAGAACATATGCCTAGGACATGTACAGATCTAAGGAAGTAACTGAAAATAGCCAAACTGTTCATGTGTATTCATTGCTCCTTGTTGCTTTTAGCAAGTTACAAAGACAAGTGATGGAATATTATCTCCTTGCATCCTTTTCCTTCCTGCTTTATATAATACCACAGAACAACACTCTGGCAATATTATTTTGGTGGTATTCATGACCACTCTGCTAGGGACTGCATTTCCCAACTCTCTTCAACTTAGGTGTAGCTGTATCACCACATTTTAGCCAACGACATAGCAACGTAAGTGACGTTTTCCAATTCTGCATCATGTCCTTAAAAATGAGACTGTTTATCCTCCATATTCACTTCATCTTCTTTTATTTTTATTGAGGCAAAATTTACATAACCTGTCATTAGCCATCTTAATGTATGCAATTCAGAGGTATTTAGTGTATTCATAACATTATGCAACTACAAGATCTTTGTAGTTTTAAAATATTTATCATCCCTTAAAATGCCCTATACCCATTAATCACACTCCATTTACCCTCTCTCCCAGTCCCTGGTAATCCCTAATCTGCTTTCTGTCTCTATAGATTTGCCTACTCCAGATATATCATATTGAAGGCGTCACATAAAATTGTGACTTTTTGTGTCTGACTTTTCTCAATTAGCATAATGTTTTTGAGGTTCAACCAAACTGTAGCATGTATTAGTATTTCACCCTTTTTTCATGGCTGAATAATATTCTATTGCATGGATATTCCACATTTTGTTCATCTGTTCACCTGATGATGGACAATTGGGTTGTTTTCACCTTTGGGCTATTATCAGTAATGCTATCGACATGCTGGTACAAGTTTCTGTGTGCAAGTATACTCTTCTTTTTTCATACATTTTCTTGTTTATTCTCATACTTTGTTTTTAACAGGTGAGCTTTAAATAGACTTAAGTGTCAAATAATCATGCTACAATGTTAGGGCTGAAATTTAAATTGTATTAAATCTATAGTTGGGAGAAATTGGCATTTATAAATTTCAGTTTTCCCTTCCAGGGTCTTCTGTTTATTCTATTTTCTTAAATCTTTTATATTTCATGATAACGCTCATTTAAGTTTTCACTTGGATGCATGTTCTTGTAAACATCTGTAGTTGTATTTGTATGGTAAAGGCAACTGTGCTGTGGGTGGTAAGAATCTACCTGTTAACATTTGGAAAGTCATTGACCCTTGTAACACAGTGACAAATTTATGATCAAACTTTCACCTGTTGTACTTCGGAAGACAGACTATGTAAAGCTCTTGTACAACAGAAAATGTAGAAAAATTGTAGCTGCTGGTCTGCGTTGGCTACTGGCTTTTAATTGTGTCCTGTAAAAGGGACAAATTCAGCATAAATCCAGTAGGACAGAAACCTCCTGGAGCATAGAGCTTCCAGATGAGCTAACCGCTCTGCCAGGCCAGGGGGTCTTGATAATCCTGCCCAGCAGGATTGCATAACTTCTATGGAACAGTGACTGATGAATGTTCCCATTACCACTTTCTGAAAAGAAGAGCTCAATCATTCCTTTCCTACTGTTTCTCCATTATGATGTTCTGGCAGTGAATATTTTTTCTATTTTTATACAGCACTGGATCAGAAGAAGCCACATATAGATGGAATTAAGAGGTCTACATTTCACCCATTGATCCTGGATGTTGAGTTAGGTGCACTGCGTGGATGAGACCTTGGGGTATCTTCATGGGCGAGGTGTTCTATGTAAAAAAAGGATGAGTATATACACATAGAGGAGAAAAGAGCAGACTTCAGCTGAAACTGTAGTTGACTCTTCAGCAACATAGGAATTAAGGCACCAAACTAGTTCCCACATTGTTCTCTCCGTACAGTCAGAAATTTATATAAAACTTTTGGTTCCCCAAAAACTTAACTACTAACAGCCTACTGTTGACCAGAAGCCTTACTGATAATATAAGTAGTTGACCAGCACAGAATTTGTGTTATATGTATTACCTTATCTACTATATTTATATTTTTACAGGAAAGCTAGCTTGAGAAAAGAAAATACTATGAAAATCACAGGGAAAATAAAATATATTTACTATTTATAAGTGGAAGTGAATTATCATAAAGGTCTTCATACTTATCAGCTTCACGCTGAGGAGGAAAAGGAAGAGGAGGTATTGGTCTTGCTATCTCAGAGTGGCAGAGGTGAAAGAAAACCCACTTATAAGAGGCCTTGCAGTTCGAACCTGTGCTATTCAAGGGTCAGTTGTATTAATTACCTGCCAAATATTCACATCTTCTTTATTTACTTTTTTCTAATGAAACTCCACATTATTCTAGGAGGCAACACATATAGCTAAAGTTCTACATTTCCCACTGTCCTTTGCAGTTAAGAGTGGGTAATGAGAGGCAAATGAAAATCATCTAGTGGAGCTCCATGAAAAGCTTCTTAAAGATCACTGAGCTAGAGAAGGAGGATGTCCTTTTATCCTTCCCCTTTCTTTCTCCTTTCCTTTTCTTGGAATATTTTGGCGGAATGGTGAATTAGCACTTATTGTCTATTGTAACTCCCTTCTAGAGTATCATCTTATGTTTCAAAGATGGAAAGCTAAAAATGACTTTCCCCAGATTTCCTTGCAGCTATGCTTTTGTACCTGGTGAATGTTTGACTCCTCAGATACACAAGTGATAATTTGGAAGGTATAAATGTAAAGCAAAATGGTGTTGCTTCTGTTCCTGCTGGCAAGCCCCACTGGGCAGGCATCCAGTTATGTTGGGAAGAAGCACTTGCTGAGGACCTCATTCACGGTCATTGAAGTCATGGGTGCATACTGAAGCAGAAACAGCTTGGTTCTGAAGACAGCATCCATGGTACGAGCTTTCCAATCATTATAGTTTTGTGACTGTGTGCCTTCCTGAGATTGCAGCTCCCTCACTGAGCAGGAGTCCTGAGGTTCTGGACCTAACCAGTGGAGTAGCAGCATTCCAATCAGGAAAGTTACTTCTTGGTCATAGAAGGGACAGTAGCTCCCTTGGTGGCCCAGCTTTTTCAGGTGACTTTGGGAGTTATTCCCAAAATATTAACCCAGAGTTTGTTTTTCTGCCTTGTCTAGGATTCTAGAAGCTCTTTAGTACAGGAATAAAGCCATTTGTATGTCAAGTAGCTGGAGCAGATTCAGTTATCTGCAGCTGAAAACTGATGAAGGCCATGTGATGTGATGGGGAGAACTTGAGCAGCTATCCTGGATCATAGAGGATCTATGGAAATGGAGCCTACAGCTAAGAGGGTGGAAAACAACGAGAAAAGGATCCTCACTGTTGTCACAATCACGTTAGCCCTTCATTGCCTGTCTCTGGAACTTTTTTATATGTCACAACATTTCCTAAATTTAAGTTCCTGTTACTCCAGGTGTCTGCTTCTTGTCATCAAATGAAATTCCTATTTGTACAGTATTCATTCTAGTTATTTTTCTGTTGGTATTATTCATCATTTTTCCTATTGCTTATTAAAGAAATAACTCTAGTCCTTATTTAACGTTATATCCATCAACATTACAGAACTAGCCTATTCATACTAATAATTGTATAGTAAATTCCTGTAGACTATGTATTTTTAATATCTGTCATCAGGAAAGTGAAGGGAAGCTAAAACCCAAGATAATTAGATGACCCGATATTTTTAATTTCACATGTAAATCTGACAGAAATAGTCTTTGATTGTTATGTAACTTTATATTTATTTCATTATGTAAAATATACCCAAAAGGTTTATTTTTATAAAAACAATTTGATAATATTAGTAAGACATACTCAATATTTATCAACTATTCTTGTAGTTACAGCTATTCTACCAAATTAGTAAAACAAAAATATTTTCTAACTACTCTTGTCAAACTGCAGGTGTCCAACTTCTAAAGAATAAATGTATGTCTCACTTCCTTCAGTAAACAGAATGCAAAACTGATTAATAAAAAATTTCATAAGATACACATTTATTTATTATACTTTAAGTTGTGTGGTATATGTACTGAGCGTGCACGTTTGTTACATAGGTATACATGTGCCATGGTGGTTTCTTGCACCCATCAACCCGTCATCCACATTAGGTATTTCTCCTAATGCTGTCCCTCCCCTAGACCTGGACCCACCAACAGGTCCCAGTGTGTGATGTTCCCTTCCCTGTGTCCACCTGTTCTCATTGATCAACACCCACTTATGAGTGAGAACATGTGGTGTTTGGTTTTCTGTTCCTGTGTTAGTTTGCTGAGAATGATGGTTTCCAGTTTCATCCATGTCCCTGCAAAGAACATGAACTCATCCTTTTTTATGGCTGCATAGTATTCCATGGAGCATTATCCAGTCTATGATTGATGGGCATTTGGGTTGGTTCCAAGTCTTTGCTATAGTGAATAGTGCCACAATAAACATACATGTGCATGTGTCTTTATAGTAGAATGATTTATAATTTGCCAAGTTTTTCATTTGAAATACCCTATCAGTGCTAATTTCAAGGCATATCTCAACTCAAAGGGAGGCCTGGGACTAAGTTTTGAGTACAATCCTAGTGAGTGATAAATCACTCTACAGAAGAAAATGTGATGAATGGGGTGGGGGCTACAAAGGAGGGGGCAGAAGGGAAAGAATAAGTAGCATGAAAGACGGGCCCAGGGAATTTGGGAAACAAGGATATAAATATTCAATTATAAGTTGTTTGCAACACAAGTTGATCCCTCCCTCTTCAACAAACAAATTTGTCACTCATCAGCTACACAAATTGTTTTGCAGAAATTAAGCAAAGAGTTGCATCTCATTTGATAACAAAGTGTACATTGTTTTAAAGCTGTGAAAAACAATTTAGAAGAATCAGAAATTTAGGGCTACAGGTGACCATGAGAATGCAAGGCCATGATATCCACAAACATTTTGGAAAGGGCATTCGGCTTTTATTAAGCAACATGATGGGCCATCTTACTCAGATCTGTAGGGAAAAGGAGACTTTTTCGAAGAGAGATGGATATAGGTAGAGGTGTAGGTAGAGGTGGGCAACCACAGAGTCTGATTTTCCTGGAATAATTTCAGTTTATCTCTGTTATCCTTAGGTCTTGTCTATTTTTTTGTTTTCCCAGACTTCATTTTCTGATAAAGTATTGTGATTAACAGTTACATCAAAAGAAGCTGGGTGCATTTACTAGATTTTTTCACTTTGTATTTTCACCTTCATTCATGGCTTCTAGTATGTAGGACACACATGCAAATAATTAAATCTACATATGTTTCCAGACGCAACAAACTTGAACATTTAGGATCAATTGAAGATTCTATTTTAAGAAGATTATACCTGAAGACAAGATATTAACACATGCCATTCTGCACAAAGTGTATTTACGCATCTCTCTGAAGCATGATTTGTCAGATTAAAAAAAATCACCTTGAGATTATTTAGACACTTTTGAAATAATTTTTCTTACTTTTATTCCAGCTTTTCTTATGTCTATTAGAAAGTAAAGCAATATCTGTTAATGTGTTAATGCCATTAACAGAAAAAAACCTTTGTGAGCATTAACGCTTCAAATAAAAAATGAGTTAGTGTGAGACCTTAAGCAGTTCAATTTTTCCACCTAATTTATGAAATTGTAACAAAGCTTTTTGAAACGCATCCTATTAAACTCTTGTAAAAATACATTGTAAGCCAATTTTAAAATTAAACATTGCTGGAAAAGTTGTTTTTGAGCTAATACTACAAATACAAATTTTGGTGGTGAACAGCATTACTAAAAATATTGTTCTAAGTTAAGATGCCAATGATGAGAAATATTCTTGAATTGGTTGTGATGAAAGTAATCCATAACTGTTTCAAAATAAGTGATGATATTCTATCGATCAAAAAGAAGATGGAGGTGACAAATTTTATATATACAATTATCTCTCAGTATCCACAGATAATTGGTTCCAGGATCCCCTGCAGATACCAAAATCTACAGACTCTTAAGTCATGTATATAAAATGCCCTATCATTCGAATATAATCTATGTACACCCTCTTATATATACTTAAATCATCTGCAGATTACTTATAATATGCAATATAATATAAATAGTTGTTGCAGTATATTGTTTCAAAATTTATATTATTTTTATTTTTCCATTGTTACTTATTATTATTTTTAAAATATTTCTGATCTGTTGCTGGTCAAATCCATGGATGTGGAGCCTGCTGCTACGGAGGGTCAACCATATCATACATATTCTCAGAGTAAATAAACTACAGAATTTGGAGGATGAGCTAACGTTGAATTTAAAAATATTTCAGCATTGTACTTCACTTTTGCTCTTTGATTCTCAGCATGAATCAGATTTTAGAAATTTTTTAACCATTAGAGATCTAGTTTTTAAATCAAACTAGGTAATCTAAAATATTAGGAAGCATATTGTAAAAGATTTCCTTAGTTTTTAAAATATTTATTTATTTATTAAGACAGGGTCTTGATCTATCATCCAGGCTGAGTGAAGTGCTGCACTCCAAGGTTCACTGCAGCCTTGACCTCCCAGGCTCAAGCGATCCTCCCACCTCGCCGCCAGAGTAACTGGGACTATAGCACACGCCACCATGCCTGGCTAATTTTTTGTATTTCTTGTAGAAATGGGGTTTTGCCATGTTGCTCAGGCTGGTCTCGAACTCCTGAGCTCAAGTTATCCTCCCGCCTCAGCCTCCCAAAGTGCTGGGGTTACAAGCATAAGCCACCACACCCATCTGAGTTCCTTAATTTTGTTTGCATTTCGGGTAGAGGCTTACAGCTTGCTCATTGGGTTCACTTCAGGTCACCATGCTATGTCCATGAATCCAAAAAGCTGTTAAGCCCTAAGCTATGCCCAGTCCCAACCAGTTCCTTGTCTTGCAGACCTTCCTTAAAACTGTCCAGCCCAGGCTCTCAAATATTGTAAGTATTCTCCCATAATTTCTCCTGTTCGAAGCACAACTAGGACTATTGTGGTGACATTCTCTGTCACTGAACAAGGTCTAATATCCTCCACTTTACCTGATCAGCAGGTTTCATTCATCATCTTAAGGCAAACCTGCTCACCTTTCATTGGACTGACTTTCTCTCTCTCCACCTGTTCTAGTGTCATCAGCTTGGCCTGCATGTTTTTATCTCTTTTATGAAAAGCATTTTTCCTCAAAATTAGTTTCACTGCTTTTCCCACTGCTTTGCAATGTCAAACAGTATTCTTTCATCTTTATCCTTTCAAGGGCAGATGAAGGGCTTTATTTAAAGAAACGGGCTTAGGACCTACTAGAGGATGAAGTCAGGGAAGTGCAGAACTCTTTGACCTTTTTTTTAACTTTCTTTCTTGAGACAGAGTCTCCTTCTGTCACCCAGGCTGGAGTGCAATGGCATGATCTTGGCTCACTGCGACCCGTCTCCCCAGGTTCAAGTGATTCTCCTGCCTCAGCCTCCCGAGTAGCTAGGACTACAGGTGTGTGCCACCACGCCCAGCTAATTTTTTTATTTTTAGCAGAGACGGGGTTTCGCCATGTTGATCAGGGTGGTCTTGAACGTCTGACATGAAGTAATCCACCCGCCTCGGCTTCCCAAACTGCTGGAGTTACAGGTGTGAGCCACTGGACCAGGCCTCTTTGACCTTTATTTATGTTTGGTTTCCTTACTGCGCTCTCTCTGCTGCATAACTAAGATTGAGAGGAATCATCACAAGTCCCTCCAAAGTGGTTCTTCTCAATCTTTAGTGAGTATAAAAATCGCTGAAAGGTCTTGTTAAAATGAATTCCTGGAACTTTTCTTGAGATTCACGTGTGGTATTTCTAAGAGGGAGCCCAAGAATTTGGATTTCTAACAGGCTCCCAGGTAATGTGGATGTTGCTGGCCTGGAGACCACACTGACCACGTTAGAATCAGAGTAGCACTGACTCAAATGAATTTCCAAGTAAGTTAAAACAACAGAGAGTGTCTGGTCCTTCTTCCTCTGAAATAAATGCTTAAGCCATAGAGTAACATTAAAAAGACAAAAGATTAGCAGGTTAATCCCATCTATGAATGCCATAATTAACTACGCTTTATATCCTGTCATCAGGATCCCAGGAGTACTTGGGTGCTATTCTGTAGAATGTGATAGGAATGGCGTTTCCCAAAGTTGCATAATAATGGTATACTGCAGTGTAAGTCCTGAAATTCAGGCTTCATACTGTGTGCTGGCTTGACACCTGGTAAAATTGAGAGGGTCTTGAATAGTCTAATAGCAAGCTCTTCTCCCTACTCTGTTCCCATGGATAAGGTCTTCCAGCCAAGCAAACCTCCTTAACAAAGGAACCAGGCACAGTTCCTGCTTATCCTTTAGTAGCGAGTTTCTATTCTCTACTGGCCCACAGAATGATGCCGGAAAGCCTATCTGATCCTCCTGTGTAACTGGAGGTTGCTCTCCCCTCTTGATACTCCAAAGCATGTCTCCTCCAGCCCTTTATTCCCTCTGCTCCTGAGTGTAGGCCCTGTGTGATTCTGCGTGGTGTGTGTGTCCTCCTCTCCCAGGCTGAGTCTACCTAATTACCTGCTGTGCATCTTATCTGTGGGGTGTGGGGTGTCATGTTGTGAGAAGTAAAAAAGTTCCTCTTTAAAGTTTCCTTTCTTGTTAAATCATAAGTGTGCTAATAACTCTTTGTTAAGCCCCATCCTAGGTAGCTGTTAGACATGCCATGCTTACAGGCACGTAGTACATTCTATGTCCTTGTACTTTAACCAAGATATCTGTGCTGGACGTGCTCACAGGCAGGTCCCAGCTCTCCATTGCTTTTACCTGCTTAGAAAAGTTTTAAGTTGTTAGCCAATTGGGTTTTAGTTTAGATTGTGAGGTCTGGCTCCAGCTAACGAAGATTAGACACAGTAGTAAGGATGACCCCAAATGTGTAAGGGATAAATACGTTTGTTTTTCCTTTGTTCATCGTACTCTCTGGCAAGATGGCTAGTGAGACTGCAATCCAGGAAGTCAAAATTGTGCTGCTGAAAAATCCTTTGTCTTACTGCTGATTTTTCTTTGCAGCACCGAGCATCTGTTTCCAACACGTGTGTTCCGCCATCCTCATAACCCTGGGATGAAAATCCCCTCTCATCAACAAGGCAAAGAGAGACTGTCTCAAACATGTATTCCCTGTGACAAGTAAGTTTCCCTAAAAGGGATGAAATAATCTGATTCTAGTGTTTTGAAGTAAAAGCGAACACAAAAATCCTGCCCCACACTGGTATTTAATCATGCCCAACAAACTCCAAATCCAATATTACAAACAGGTGGTAATCTTGAACATAAATACCACAATTTCAAGCATTAGTAATAAATAAACTCTTTTCATCACATTTAAAAAAGAGAACGCACTGATAAGGACAGGCTTTCAAACCTGACAAAGCAGTAAAGTCTTCTGGCATAACAGGAATGTCTGTGACCTATCAGTGCAGGTGAGCTGTCTTGATGAAAGACCAGATGGACACAGCAGGTCCCGGTGTCCCTCTCACTACTTGCTCTTGTTCACTGCCCCAGCTCCTCCTGAATCCCCACCGTACTCTACATCCCACCTGCCTAAACACAGTCCTGATGGCTAAATCTTTAGCAGTGAGAACTCCTCATGTGAGAAATAAACCATAGGCAATGTAGATTTCAATTATCCTTGCTGCACATTATCTTTTTCACCGCAGTTACTTGTAACTGGAAGTGATGCTTTCTCAGACAAATACAAACAATTCTCACCTTGAGGAAACAGGTTCCAGATTCCCCCACAGTTGGCCACTAAGGATTCTGACCTACCTGTCACTGTTCCCAAAATGGAAATCATCACCCACCAACCTGTTCCTCAATGTGTGCTTGTAAAACATGCAGGGCAACCAGCAGTAGAATGAAAATAATTAGGATGTATATCTTTAAAACCACAAAAGAGACAAAAGGTAAAACTAAAAAAGAACTTGAGCATTTAGCAAAGTCAAATGCTTAGGTATGGCTAAGGTTATGAAGACTAAGTCACGTATATACACTTCATCCCTCTCAGAGATAACTGACTCTGAAAAAAAGCAACATGATGTCTATCTGCTGGTGTGCCTTTTGGAAGCTTAGATGCTGTGTTAGCCCATTTGCATTGCTATAAAGGAACAGCCAAGGCTGGGTGATTTATAAAGAAAAGAGGTTTATTTTAGCTCACAGTTCTGCAGGCAATATGAGAAGCAAGATGCCAGTGTCTGCTTCTGGGGAGACCTCAGGAAGCTTATAATCATGGTGGAAGGCTAGTGAGGGGCTAGTGTATCATATGGTGAGAGTGGGAACAAGAGGGAGAGAAAGAGGTTCTAGGCTTTCTAGACAACAAGCTCTCTGTGAACACTTTAATGTAGAGGGCACCAAGCCATTCATGGGGGAGAATGTCCACCTCCATGACCCAAACATCTCCTACCAGGTCTCGTCTACAACACTGGGGATCATGTTTCAACATGAAATTTGGAGGACACACATGTCTAAACCATGTCAGACGTATTCGCTGAACACAAGCCACCACACTGAGCAGCCACAGGAACATAGGAGCTGGCCTTCTCCCTTACCTCCTTCATGTGGCCAGAGGCTCAGACAACTCTGGGAGCTGTTTACTAATTGACCTCCAGCAATTGTTTAAAATGGACCAGAAACATGGAAGAGACTCCTAAGGGCATGATAAACCTGGTAGGAGCCTGGATAAAATCCCCTTAGTGCCACTGTTCCCCCGCTGTTTAGTAGAGATAGCCGGGGTCTAACCCTTAGGTAATGTTTCTGTGTCTCAGGGGGGATGTAGAGATATTGCCTAAGGGTTAGACCCTGGCAATCTCTACTAAATTCACCTTGCTAATGACTCTAGCCCTAGAAAGTGTTTCCTTCAGTGTTACACAGAGAACAGATTTAAAATGCAGGTTCCTGGGTCTCACATCAGACCTAGCAAGAGGTTGGGATAGCAACATGTAGCATCTGCCTCCAATGGGGTCAGACAAGAAAAAGCTGTTTACAAAGCAGGGTGAGCACTGCATCAACAGGCTGAGAAGAAGAGCACTCTGCAAGCACG
Source organism: Plecturocebus donacophilus (assembly GCA_004027715.1). Taxonomy (NCBI): domain Eukaryota; kingdom Metazoa; phylum Chordata; class Mammalia; order Primates; family Pitheciidae; genus Plecturocebus; species Plecturocebus donacophilus. The sequence goes on from PVKP010003819.1 coordinate 14,053, forward strand.
TGGTGGGCACTTTGCCAGCGCTGCTGGCATAGGAAAGGCTTCCTGAGGAAGGAATATCTACACTGAGGCTGAAGGATGATTAGGTATTGATTCAGATGTGTCCAAGTTCCCAGAAGAGGGAACAGAGTGGGGTAAAGACTGAGAGGTGACAGAAATAAGGCATCTCCATGTCGATAAGGTAATATCATCTTTCACTCCTCCCAAAATGGAAATCATCAACCCCCAACCTGTTCCTCAACTTGTGCTTCTAAAAAATGTAGGGCAAACAGTAGTAGAATTTTTAAAAAGTTAGGATGTATAACTTAAAAACCACAAAAGAGACAAAAACTAAAACTAAAAAAGAATTTGAGCATTCAGCAAAGTCAAGAAGTAGAAAAAGGAAGAAATAGAAGATCTCAGAAAGAAAACACAAAGAGATGGCAGAAATAATACAAAATAAATCAAGAATGACAACAGAGATGGGTTAAAAATACAAGTTCTTTTAGAATGAGTAAAAATTTAAATCCTGCTATAAGCTATTTATGGAGATATACATGAAGTAAATGACACAAAGTCTGAAAGTAAAGAGGTTTGTTAAAAAATGCCAAACAAACATAAAAAAATTTTTAAAGCAGAGGAAGTCATTAGGCAAAGTAAAATTCAAGCAAACCAGATTTAAAAGGCAAAGAGGAACACTTTATATTGATAATGGAACAGTGAAAAGCAGGCCAGGCTTGATGAGTTCTATTTTGCTTCTAAGCCCTCCACAGTGCCACATTTTAGGTTAACTGCTTTTGCTTATCTCTGCACATAGGCTGAGCTAACCATGGGAGGAATTTAATTTACAGTTTAACATTAAAGCAAGGATAGTAGTCCCTTCCCCAAACTAAATCCCGAAGAAATAAGGAGGGTGTACACACAAGGAAAGATGTTATCTGACCAAGGGCAAAGCAGCTTCACAAGCCCCCCTGCAACACCTGCTGCTGCCCGGATGTCTGCAGTCATTGGTCACCTCTTGATCCCAAATCCTTCCCTCTTCCCTTTCCCCTAACATAAAAGGAGTCTAAAATTCCACTGACTTAAGATGGTTCAGGGGGATGGTTCTTTAGGACATGAGTCCACCATCTTCTCAGTTTGCTGGTTCTCTGAAATAAAGTCACGTTCCTTGCCCCAACACCTTGTCTCTTGACTTATTGACTGTCATGTGGCAAGCAGTTCAGGTTTTGGACTCAACTACAGTGAAAGAGGCATTATTACCACCAAGAAGTCAATGAACAACAATGAACCTTGAAGCATCAAAAACCTTGCATCAAAACATGTGAAGCAAAACTATTAGCAATCAGGAGTTCTACAAAGCTGTAATTAAGGTGGGAAATGTTTAAACATCTCTCTCTAAATTAAATCAATAAAATTAAATACGTTTGAAGAAATGGTAAGCTTAATTTAGAGCTAGTTATCATGAATCAAAAGTTTATTTAAAATCAATTTCTTCTCAACAAGTGTCAATCCAAAAATGAGCAAAGTACTTGAATAGATATTTTTAAAGAAGATATACAAGCAGGCAATAAGCATACGAAAAAATGTTCAATATTATTCGTCATTAGAGAAACACAAATCAAAACTACAATGTGATACAACTTCACACCTACTAGGATGGCTGTAATTTAAAAAAAAATCAGTGAATAACATATTGAAAAGGATGTGGCTATGCTGGTTCTCTGCAATAAAGTCACCTTCCTTGCCCTGACACTTTGTTGCTCCACTTACTGATTGTCAAGTGGGAAGGGGTATGAGCTTTGGACTCAGCTGAACAAAAGATACATTATTACACCAAGAAATCAAAACAACAATGAACCATAATCGATTACAAAGGTAATTTGATGATTACCTTTCATCGAAACATATAATCTATTTATCTGCATTGTATCTCAATTCTTCCAAGATGTCAGGTTGCTACCATTTACTAAATTCTTAGGGCCCATGAAAATTTACATGAAGGATGATGACATTAGCTTTCATTTTATGCCAAGCACGACAATGAGTGATTTACCATACATCTTCAAACCCTTTACTGTTAGAAGTTCTTACCTTATTTTGAGATGAGGAAAAACACACAAAGAAGTTGAGAAAGTTGCCTGAGGACTCACACCTAGTTAGCAAGTGCCAGAGTCAGGGTTGAATCCAGCCTTCCCTGACTCCATGTTCAGCTTTTTCCAACCACATCAGGTGGCTGCCCTTGGCCCAGGAGAAAGTCAAGGAGATAATTAGAATATATATATAATATATGCATTCTAGCTGATGCACAGATGACAATAGGAGTAATCATCATGTTAAGAATAGAAAGAAGAGGAGAAACAGGGGAAGAAGGTGGCATCTTAAATCTAGCCCTACCCTCTGAGGTAGAACAACTGTTGTTCTCATTTTACAAATGGAAAAATGAAGACCTATGGAATTCAAATAAATTAGCAAGAAGACCTCACAGCCAGAAAGCAGGAGGTCCACAATAACATACTTTAATAATACAAAAAAAGACAGTATTTGGAACTGCCTTAGGACTTCCAACAAACATATCAGTACTGTATTTTTCTTTGGTTTCTCTAAGAGCCCAGCAGGTCTGAAATGGCTTGGGCACTGTTTTGCTGGGTCATTTAACTAGATGCCCACTGGAAAGCCTCACCTTCAGGTCTGGGAAGGCTTTAGAATCGAGACAAACTTGAACAGTAGCTCTGGACTCTCCTTTCGTTTCCAAATGTGCTGTGAAACCAAATCTCACTATCTTGACATGGTGATTTGAGATCAATAGTAACAATAGCTATATTTTAAAAGGTTGCTGCTCTGACTGGCTCTCACCTGGCTGTTTAACGAGTGGCATCTAACCTACTTGTCAGCTCAGCCCTTCAAGATAGATGTGGTTGAGGCTGCAAGAGCCTTCCAGAATCTGTGTTCCTACCATCTGGGCATGGAACTGGACAACTTTTCCAGCCCCCTTGCTGCTAGATATAGCCATAAAATGAGTTCTCAACAACACAACAGACCCAGGAGTGATGAACTAAAGTGGTGACACTGGTATACTTTCTTTACATTCTCTTTCTTTCCAGCTACCTTTCCCCATTTACGGGCTGAACTTAGGGAAAGATACGGTTCTAGAAGGTGGTAGAGATATTCAATAGAATATCAATAGAAGGTCTCTGGACCTTCAAGTCACCCTATGGAACTGAGCTCCACCCCAACAATTTATATTGGAACATAAGGTGAGAAATAAACTTTCACTCTGTTAAGCCACTGAGAATTAATGACGTTTTGTTGCATCAGGTAGAATTGTCAAACTCAACCATGGCAGTAAGTATTATTGTTCCCATTTTGCACATTTGATAGTTGAAATTTACTGAGCATTTATTATTTGTCAGATACTCTAATTTAGTCTATTACTACCCCTCTTTTCCAAATAAGAAAATAAACTTGCCAAGGAGTTACTTGAACTGTTAGTTCCCAGCTAGTATGTGAGGAAGCCACGAAGCCACAATGCAACTCCAGGTTTGTATCTTCCAGTTCATGTGACCCCATATGTGGGCTTTATAGAAGGATAAGTTCAACTCGCAAATGGAGTGGGTGAGTGTCTTCTGTAGTTCTTTATTATCCATTTCCTATTCAATCCACTGCATCACAATAAGTGCCTTTTGGTTCTTAAGCTTGATGAGTTAAGCTTATGGTACAATTTCAATCACTGGATGTCGTGGTCTGCCCCGCAGATCCTGACCCAGCAACAGATTAACGAATGCATTCAAAAACAGGTATCAGTGAAAGAGCAGGCGTAGGAGTCCATGGGCCACTCACAGACACTGCTCAGAGAGTTAGCGGCCACGGCTCCGACTTGTTGGCCCTGCTGGCATTTATTCAGCATACATTAAATGACAAGAGCTTCCAGTCAGTATCACTAGAGGGTAATGATTACAGACCAGGTTCCAAGACCTAAAGCAAACACTATTTGTGGGTAATAAACCTAGTCGTGCTCTCCCCCCTCCCCGCCTCACTGAGAGAGTCACTGGCCAGCAAATGATTAAAGGTTAGTTTTAGGACCACATGAGTGAACAAGTTATTTAGATAAACAACTCTACATGCCTTTGTTATTTGTTTTTCTGCTATTAACTCAAGGTAAAAAGGATTAGGTTGCCTTTAGCTGAATCTTTTACTGAAACTATGGAAACCATCTGGCCTTCCAGGAAGGTTTGTGACTATATTCTATAACTTTACAATTTCTCCAACCATCCTGACTGAACCTCCACAGCCAGAAATGAGAATGGTAACCTTAAGTAGCTGTCAGATAGAGAGAAGTTCAGGTAGATTGCCAACAACCTTGGCCTCAGGATGGAACTCACCAGTCCATTATTTTACCCCACCACCTTGGTTCTACCACCTGGCAAACTTAAAGTAATGGAATAAATGAAAAATATCATAGTCCTAGAAGACATGACAGCTGTGATATTCATAAGGCTGTCACAACAATAAAGAAAGTGCAACTGGATCTTTCTAAAAAATGTATTCCACTGAAGGTGCTGTAGCAACCACTGTCTTCCCCTGGCTTATTTTTGCAGGAGTGTAAAGCAGCTGGAAACAGACAGAGACGTGGGAGTCATATCTGCTGCAAGTGAGAGGGCAGATTTGTAGTTACTTCTGAGGTCATGCACCTCCTCCTGTTAGCATCAGTTCACCTTCAGTGTGAAATGACTATTAACTGATTCTGGACTCCTGAAACGTGTTTTGATTGATGTTGAACATTATAATAATTTTAAAAACTGTTGACATAGCCAGGAGAGGTGGCTCACGCCTGTAATCCCAGCACTTTGGGAGGCCGAGGCAGGCAGATCATGAGGTCAGGAGTTCAAGACCAGCCTTGGCAATATGGTGAAACCCTGTCTCTATTGAACTTAAAAAATTAGATGGGCATGATGGTGCATGCCTGAGTTCCAGCTATTCCTGAGACTGAGGAAGGATAATCACTTGAATCCAGGAGGCAGAGGTTGCAGCAAGGTGAGATTGCACCAATGCATTCCAGCCTGAGTGACAGAGTGGGACTGCATCTCAAAAAATAAAATGAAATAGCAAAAACCATTGGCACTGGTCAGAAAGAAAAAGTCAACAAGTGGAGCTCTGCCACTTAGGAGTAGTATGTTCTGTTCCAAACTCATAAGCTCCAGCCTCATTTTTTCTTAGTGAAATAAAGTCATTGGTGTAGATGTCCAGGGTTGTCGGGTATCCAGTGCAAATGGAGGAGGTGACAGAAAACTAACAGGTGGGTGGAGGGAGAGCAGGAGCACAGTAGAGGGAGAGGCAGTGTGAAATGCCCTTATATAGTTCCCATAGAATGCCTGCCTGGACTTGGTCCTCCTTTTGATCAACATCATGGCAACTGCTAAGAGTTCCAGCTAGTTGTGATTACACAGTCATCCTGTTTGGGATCCAGGATTTGTGTAGAGTTTTTTTTTTTTTTTCGAAAGCCCTGTAACAATTTGGGAGCCCAGAAGGGAACAAGGCACTTACAAGTTTGGGTACTGCCTATGCAAGATGTTCTAGCTGGGATGAAGCCTTCCCATCAGCCACACAGTTAGGTCTTCCTCAAAGGCTCCATACCCTGTGCTATGAAATGTGACTCTGAGATTTATGGATCTATCTTTTCTCCAGGCACTTCCTTGCTTCCTTTGCCAACAAATCTCATTAGCTATTTCCCTTCCCTATTAAATTCTGTCTATGATCACAGCTATTCTGGCTAAATCAGACTTGAGAGGCCAACATTAATGAAACAAGAATTACAATATCTGTCTTCATTAGATGGGAAACAGAGTAACTGAGAGAGTCAAGATGGAAAAATAAAAAATTTACTGTATGAGGGAGGCTGATAAAAATCAATTGCCTAGATTTTCAAACATTTAGAATTTAAATCAAAGGCACACCCTGCTTAAAATTTTTTTGGAAAAATGTTTTCACTTCTTCACATAGTCCATCTCAAGTTCTGAATGTGGTCCATCATCTCACTCTTTTGGACTGGAGTGCTTGAGTTTCTGAAACTGTATAAGAAGATCTGAGGATTTATAGTGTAGGTTGCAGAAACAGAATCATATTCTAGCAGATACAGTTTTTTCTAACTCTACACCAATGGAATATTCAGTACCAAGTCAAGGATTATTCTCCTCTATACTAAGTTGCTGTTAGAAAGTCAGTTTTATCTGAGAAGAATAGCTTTAGACCAGAAACTTCTAATGAGAAAAAATACTGCTCGTGCATCTTAAAATTGTTTTCAAACTGCATCAGTGACATATACGAATATAAAATGTTCCCCCATCATATATGTTCCCATCGTGCAGCTGCTATCATCACAAAAGTGACTACTTACCAAGATGTAGAGGAGGAAAAAAATACCTCCAAGGAAACATCCAATTTAATAACTTCTATCCCCTGGTCCCTTTTCACTTTTCCATCTTGGCTCTGAAATTTTCAGCATTGTCAATGAGTGATGATTTTAATTGGAGGAAAGAGATATTGTATGGATGCACACAGATTAGCAGGAGAGGGCAATTCAATTACAGAGGAGCTGGAATTCTTACTGAGAAATATTGATGACTGTGTCCTGAGGGTTTCCACTTCATCTAAAATGTACTGAAACTGAAAACTGAAGGAAATACAATGTATGTTTTACAGAAAGCCCAATTTGGAAAATAGAACGGTAGATCAGCTGTGTGTAATGGAACCTCTATTTAAGTGCTATTTTTGGTCGTGAACTAAAGGCATTCTATAATCACTTCCTCAATAATCTTCCTTGTAAGGTAGCTTTACTAATCGGTTTAAGGATTGGAATGGCAAGATTAGCCCTCTTATGCTACTGACTGGCTCTATAACCTTAGGGAGAAGACCTAATTCATTGAACCCTAATATGAGCCAGGTATCATGCTAGGTGCCATTACTTCAGCAGGCATGCATTGATTTGATTCTCCCTTCATGCTAGGCAGAGTAAAGCTCTGGAAATGGGAAGATAAACAAGATACAACCCTTTCTCTCAAGAGGCTCAAAGTCTAGTGACAAACATAAAATAGGATACTCAATTCAGTACCGTAGATAGAGTGTAAGCAATATGGGGACTTAAAGGAAGGAATGGCCACATATTATCTCATGGAATCCTCTTCAGAGGACTCTTAGCCCAATTTAGCAGACTAGGAAACCAAAACTTACAGGAGTTACCTAATGCTGGAGAAAACCACACATCTCCAAGCATTATGCTCCTTCTATTACACTAAGGAATGGAACATTTAAGCCTAATTTTTTAAAGTGATAGAATACCACCCTAGCGCAGCAAATAGGCAGGTAAAAAAAAAAAAACTGATAAAAATTAATACGGCCGGGTGTGGTGGCTCATGCCTGCAATCCCAGCACTTTGGGAGACCAAGGTGGGCAGATCACCTGAGGTCAAGAGTTCAAGACCAGCCTGGCCAACATGGAGAAACTCCATCTCTAATAAAAACACAAAAATTAGCCGGACGTGGTGGCAGGTGCCTGTAGTCCCAGCTACTTGGGAGGCTGAGGCAAGAGAATTGCTTGAACCTGAGAGGTGGAGGTTGCAGTGAAATGACATCACACCACTGCACTCCAGCCTGGGCAACAGAGCAAGACTGTCTCCAAAAAAAAAAAGAAATTAATATTTACTGAGTACCTACTAGCTTCTAGACACTGTTCTATGCATGTTACATGTGTTAATTTATTTAATCCTCACACTACCAATTATATCAGGTATCATAATTGTCACCCTGATTTTACTGACAAAAACAAGGAAGGGAGATGAAGTAACTTGCTTAACAGGATGCAGCTTGCAAGAAATCGTAACACCAGGATGTGAACCCAGGCGATCTGGCTCTCAAATGGATAGCTGGGGAATATTAAAATCAGACTGCAGAATTTTCTACATGGGAATACTGTGGGGTGGGGTAGCAGTGCCAGCTTTTTCTGTGCAAGGTCCACTCTGGGTATTCACGGCTGTCTGAACATTACCACACAAGCAAGACAGGAAAGCTCAAGACTCACTAGTCAGGAAGGCTGAGGAACTCTATGGAAAAGGGTACCTTTTAAGCAAAGTGTGAATTAGCAGAGGGACAGCATTAAAATCCAAGGCTGCATGCAAACTTTGAAATGTCTGCTTTCTTGGATCCTGACTCCTAGCTGAGCTCCCCCTCCTCCCTGGAAACGTTTGTCCCAAATGGATGGCTATGGGCTTGTGATCTGGGGAAACTTCTCAAGAGTCCGCTTTCAGAGTGCTACAAGTTTGGGGGAGACACTACCATTCTCTCTGAGTGTGGTTCCTTGACCTCTCATCATTGCTAGAAATGCACGCTTTTCCTCTGCTCTTCCAAAAAGGCCAAAGAAGGTGCTAGGACCTATGAAATATGGATGGTATCACTATCGAGCTGCCTGGTCCTCCAAGCTCCCCAAATGAATTCATCTTGGCTTGCTCAGGACTTTCTCAGTTTTAGCACAGAAACTCCCACATCCTAAGAAACCCCCCAGCCCTGGGCCAGATGAAGACAGTCACCTGACCTTGCCCAGACTCTGTCTAGCATCTTGCCAACCCATACCTGCAGCCTCAGTATATTAGTATCATCATTTTATCCCTTCTTCTCATTGTGCAACCCCCTGACGTTCCTAGTTTTCCAGCTTCACTAAATGTGCCTGCAAACTCTGAAGGCAGTCTCCTAGAGGCTCAGTCTGTGGACAAAACATCACATGTGTGCAGGCATAATCCATTATGCACAGAGTTCCTTTCTGTGTGTCATCTTAGAGAGTTTGCCAAGAGCCAGTGCCACAGGCAAGGTGGGATGTATAAATATTCTAACTTTACAGTTGAGAAAATTGTGACTCAGGTAGCAATGACTTACTGACGACAACACAGCTAGGATGTGGCAGCATTAGGTCCTCCCTTTTCGAGGTCATGGGTTTGGAACCAACTTGCATTCAAATCCCAGTTTGGTCATCTCAAGCCATATAATTTTCCACAAATTACATGACTTTTCCACGTCTTCATTTCCTCATCTGAGATTTGGAATGGCAACCCAGCACGTTTTAAATGAAATAAAATAACGTGTGCACAGGACAGATGCTTAGAAAACAATAGCTTTTGGAATAGCTGGTAACGGAATCCTGCTTTGTTTCTTTGAGTAGGAGGCATGTTTAAATAGAGGATTCTTTGTCAGAGGAAGAGCTTTAAAACCTTCTCAACTGAGCTTGAATGGATGAATGAGTCAGAACAGATGTGTAGTCCAGGACCGAGAATAGCAAGACCAAAAGAGAAAAAGATGTGCCCGTGCTTAAAATAAACTGGAGGTAAAACAAGAAGGGGCAGCAGTTTGGCAGCCCCTTGTAGCCCTTTCCATGAGCTGCTACTCCACATAGCTGAGTGACCATTCATTGACTTCAATAAAGCAATCTCTTTCTGGCCGGCCAGTAGACTTCTCTGAGGATCACAGAGCACCCACGATTCTCTTACTGCCTGGAACTCTTCGACCTCAGCCAAAGCTTTCAATCTCCCTTTTATTTACAATACCCTTTTATTTACAATAACAAAAGTTAAGAGAAGCCTTAGCTTCTCTGTGTACAAAAAGGCAAAGTACTTAAACCAGGCAAATACAGTAAATAATGTGTGTTTATGTATCCCCATTACTTCCATAATCCATGACTGTGGCTAACACATACATCATGATACTTTCCTCCAGTATCTTTTCAGTCTAAGTACATCTGTGTCTATGTCTGAGTGTGTGTGTGTGCACAAACCTGCGTTTTTCTGAATAGCCCCTTCCCTTGCTCATTTCTACTAACAGCATGGCCACCTTTTTCTTTGGAGATGGGTCTTTCCTTTTGAACCATGAGGACCAGAGGAGGGCTCCCAGTTAGAGGATCCACCCCTTCAGCTGCCTCAGTGATTGATCCAGAGATGGTCATGTGATCCAAGCCAGCTCGGCTTGAGTCCATCCCCAGGAATTGTATAAATCCTGGAATAGGGAAAATTTATCTTTCTACCTGGCTTGCTAAAATTAGATAATGTAAGCTCAGATCCATCTTAAACCCTAAAAATAAATTAGCATGTTAAAATTGTTTTTAAAAATTTACGGGAAGAGAGCCAAATGGGGTGGCCCATGCCTGTAATCCCAGCACTTTGGCAGGCCGAGGTGGGTGGATCACAAGGTCAGGAGTTTGAGACCAGCCTGGCCAACACAGTGAAACCCTGTCTCTACTGAAAACACAAAAATTAGCCAGGTGTGGTGGCACACACCCGTAGTCCCAGCTAATCAGGAGGCTGAGGCAAGAGAATCACTTGAACCCGAGAGGCAGAAGTTGCAGTGAGCCAAGACCGTACCATTGCACTCCAGCCTGGGTGACAGAGTAAGACTCCATCTCAAAAAAAAAAAAAAAAATTAGGGGAAAAATTGGAAATGTTAAAATGTTAAATATTAGACAATTGGAATTGTCTAATAAACAAAGTACCCAACAATGTCCACAGCAATTAATAAGATCATCGTAATATAATGGCTTTCATGTCATTTCAAGATCTTTCCAAATATCACTTTTATGTTTCATGTTGGCCCTGTTAAATAAATGCTGTTGGGCAGATCAAAAACATTTCCTGTATTAGATTCCAGAGGCAACTGAATGTTGGTGTTATCAAAGCAATTTGCATTTATAATTCACAGAATGTATCACAATCTTTCTGACTTAATGATTCGGTAGAAATGATCAAATAATCCTCTCATCATAATCACAGAAGATAAATACAATGATCTATATTTTCATCATGATTTGTCCTTGAAATATATATTTTTCTCACATTATGTTTGAAGTTAAAACCAAGAAGCTTGTGCTGTTAAGTGGTTTGTGGGAGGGAAGCAATTGCCTCAGAAGAATTTAAAAAAATACTTACATTTTCGGAATATTATTGGAGACAAATTGACTACAAAATGTTAACAAGATCTATGCCAGGTTCTCTGATCTTTGGATTTACTCTGACTTCCTAAAGTAAGTATGAAGTTTTGATGTTGTGTTTTTTCCCCTTTTCATGCTATTTATAATAGGATACCTGTCTTATCGTAGAACCATACCTCAAATCCAAAACCCCGATGCATATAGGCTGCTTCTTTTTTCTTATTGGCACAAGGATGGCATTTCAATCTTTTGGCAACGTCTAAGCCAGGGTCACCTTAGCTTAAGGAAGTATCTTAGAATGGATCCCGTGCTTTTCTCCCTCTGTTAATTCTTTCTTGAAGAAGTCATTTCTCCCTGTCTGTGTGTGGTAGGCATGTCTACCACAATTTTGAAATAAGCTTCTAATTTAGTATTCATTTTGTTGCTATAAAGAATGTTGAGCCATAAATTCCATCAGAGATGGTAAATGATGTTTCAAAATATTTTCAATCAAACAAGATGTAGTTCTTTCCTGAAAGCCAACTCTGAATAAGCTGGCAAAACAAAATACATAATAGATCTTTGGTCCTTTGTTTGGGATGAGATCATGCTGGTTGGGACTGTGTGACTGGCAGAGTTATCAAAGAAAGTTCTGTGGTCTTCATTCTCTTAACACCTACATTTGTTTCCTAGGGCTGCTGGAATGAATGACCACAAACTTGGTGGCTTAAAGCCACAGGCATTTCTTCTCTCAGAATTCTGGAGGACAGTAGTCTGAAATCCAGGTATCAGTGGGGTCATGTCCCTTCTGAACTCTTCAGGGGAGAATCCATTCTTTGCCTCTCTCAGCTTCTGGGGGCTCCAGGTATTCTTTGCCTGGTGGCTGTGTAACTCCAGTGTCTGCCTCCATCTTCACACGCCTTTCTCTTCCATCTCAAATTTTCCCCTTTCTCTTATAAGGACACATGATTAGATATAGGCTCTCCTGCCTACACCCAGAAATTCAGGTGATCTCATCTCTTGGTCCTTAATTATATCTGCAAAGTTCCTTTTACAAAATAAGATCACATCCATGGGTTCTAGCTATACTTAATTTTTGGAGTGTGATCATGCAACCCACTAAAAAGCCTGATGGTATTTCATTTGAAAAATGTATTGCCTGCAAATTCACCTACACCACTGTGGTTAGTCGTAATTATTATATTCTTTTTGCAGTTATTGGTAACATCCAGTGGTTGGGCTCAGCTAAGGGCTTTAGGCTTCCTCTCTGGTCTCTTTGCTTCCTGGCAGTAGTCTCAATGGAAACAAGTTCCAAACAAACCAAATTCTGGCACACACACAAACATTCAATACCACCCTAGCACAAGAGCAGATGTTTGGATTAAAGTCCCTGCCCACATCTCATGTGGAATTGGAGAAGAGACCTGGTGGGAGGTGACTGGATCATGGGGGCGGATTTCCCCCTTGCTATTCTCATGATAGTGAGTGAATTCTCACAAGGTCTGAGGGTTTAAACATGTAGAACTTACCCTTTCATTTTCTGTCTCTCCTGTTCTGCCTGATAAGACAATCTTTCTTCCCCTTCACCCTCCATCATGCTTGTAAGCTTCCTGAGGCCTCCCTGTCATGTTTCCTGTTAAGCTTGCAGAACTGTGAGTCAATTAAACCTCTTGTCTTTGTAAATTACCCAATCTTAGGTAGTTCTTAATAGCAGTGTGAAAACTGACTAATACACCATTAGTCTTATAACTCAATAAATCCACCATTCTTGACCATGCCAGGTGCTCCAACCAGCACCTTGTAAGAACTCACTCACAGAACATGCAACAATATTCAGGCAGCAGGATTAAGCTAGCCCTCCTGCTCAGGGCTTTTCAAACTGTGGTTTGCATCTCACTAGTGGGTTTGCAAATGAATTTAGTGGGTTGCAACCAGCAATATATATATATGTATATATAACAAAACAGAGAAGAATTGAATAGACTACAGCATTACATAAAGTAAAGTAAGAATTGCATTCTCTGGAAATTTTTTCCTTCAATGTAGGTGTGTGTGTATGTGTGTGTACTGGGCCATAATATAAAATATACTTAGTACTTGATCTAAAAAGAATGAGAAATTCTTTCCTATGTGGAAGTGGTTACAGAATATAATGGAGTCCTTTGGCCTAAGGCACCACTCTAACAGGTACAGGCTGATGGGCACCTTAGATTCTTGTGGCCCGTTATGGAAGGGAGGTTGTTTCTGCATAATTACTTCCAGTCAGTCTACAAAACCACTCATTTGATTAAAACAACTATCTTTTATGTCTTTCATGCTAATCAGAAAATGTTCTAAAGATAGTTTTAGGCTTGTAGTAGCTTCCGCTAAAACACTGGCTTCTCATTAAGTTCAGTAAAATACTAACTCCCCCAGCAACGCATATCTGATTAGAGTACTTCAACTGTTACTTTCCCATATTAAAGTATAAACAAAATACATGTTCTATGTGCTGTGATGTGTGTGTGTGTGTGTGTGTTCCTGCAATACAGACAGGATCAGTTATTCTTTCCTATCACATCGTAGGCTTGCAGGGAAGATAAGCAAGTTAAAAGAAGGCTGTATCTAATACACAGCAGAATATTGTTATCATGGTTGATATTCAATGTAAAACAAAACACAAGAAAATCTACCTCTAAAAACCTCCCCCACTACCTGAGTTAGCAGATTCATAAACCAAGGCAAGACTAGAGGATTACAAGGGCATAATCACAAGTCTAAGTGTTCAGCCATATTTCACCAAGTGGGTTCCAGGTTTTCCTATTTCTCTATTTCTATGGAACATTATCCAGTCCCTAAAAAAGATAATAAGTTATTTACTGCTTGAAATATAATAAATATGAAAGGCAAAAACTGAGGGCAGATTATTACTTCCACACTCCACTTTTCCCTGTCCATGAGCTCACCATCTGGAGTTAGTGAGGAACTGCTCTTAGCCTTTGGACATGGTACCCAAAGGCTGAGTCCCAGAGCTGTCTCCATAACTTGTAGGGCCCAGTGTCAAATTAAAATGTGAGATAGCTTGTTCAAAAAGCAGGGTTAAAATTTATTTCCTTTTTTCTTTCATCTTTCTCTCAACCTCTCATACTATTTTTTATTTGCTATTTACTTTTGTACCTCCTTAAAAACAGAGAGACTTGAGGGGTGAGCACCCACCCTCACAGGTGCCCCTGGCCTCACCCTAGGTCTCAGAGCACACCTACCAGAGCCCATCCCTCCCTGAGCCTGTCCTCAAGGCAGATGCAGTCCATAGGCAGAGAATGGTCCATTTCAGGGAGGAGGCTAGAGGAAGGACTGCTCCTGAACTCGGTCACCATGCCTTTGGCACATACTCTTTTGTCCCATTAGACTGCACTGACAAAACACAAACCAATTCAATGACAAAACCATTAAGGATTTCAAGATGGCATGCACAGTCCATTAATTCCCCAACAGGGACCCTTCTGAGAGTGAAGCCCTGTGTGACTGCACAGGCACAGGACAACCTTGGTGAGTATTCACCACTTTCCAAGGCCTCTAGTTTCTGGGGTCTCAACTCAAATTTAGGATTATTTCTGATACCCTTACCAGAGTCAGTGACAAGATTTTATTATTAAAAATAAGACTTTAATAATAATACTAAGAAATGGCTAAAATTTCTACAGCACTTACTATTTGACAATTCATATGACCCAGAACTCAGCCCCTGGAAACTTTTTGAAGCTGAGGCTCAAGCTCACCTTTATACATTTTAGGCTGAACCCTATAAAATTGTCGATGTTTCATCACTTTTCTTTTTACCAACAAAACAGCCATTTTATAGTGAAGATCAGCACTCCAGAAGTAAGTTCCAGAAGAGAGGTACAGAAAAAGACTGTTGGATGAGACTTGGGAGAGATTCTTTATGTTGGTGATATCAGGGAAAACTTGCTATTTCATGTTACATCCCCTCAGTCGGGGGGCATGGAGATACCCAAGGGGTGAGTGCTGATCCTCAAGGTGCTCACAAGACCCAAAACCAGAGTGGGAATCAGCAGGACAGTTAGGATTTGGGGTCTGTCCCACCCTATTCCGTTAGAGAGAAGAGAGCTTTAGTCCATTAGCACCTAAAAAGGCATCAGGTATTTGAATCATTGAGTCATGTGTTTCATTTATTTCATTTCATTTCACAAGGTTATTGCCCTATTTTTTTCATTGAGAAAATTGAGGATGAGAGCCTAGGTATCCTGGTCAAAGTCAAACAGCAGATAAGGGGCTGAGCTGAGCTGTATCAGGTACGTCCACATAAGAAAAGATTTCTCATTTGTGAACAGGACTTAGTCTCACATGAACAACCTTCACCCCGACTTTGTGCTGTAAAATTTAAAATCAGCCTTTAACCAGTTCCTCTGTCCTTAACACAGCAAGTAAACACAGCTGAAACTCAATGCCCACCGTTCCAGAGCCCATCAGAATCCAGCACTTGGTTTTGCCTACACTGGAAGGAATTCGAGGGCCACTGAATTCCTTCATCACCTCTTTGGTTCAAGTCCTCAGCCCTCTGCACCACAGATGACCAGATCTATGAAATCTGCTGAGACACTATAAAAGGATTTCTCTCCTTTTTGGAGAGCAGAGACCCTTAAACCATCCTGGATGACATTCTCCGTTCACTTGTTTGAAGTTTACACTAAACTATGATTTGAGAGGTGGAAGAGGGACGCTTTGGGCATGAAGTCTACCCTGCCCCCTGTCCCCACAGGGCACCTGCCACTGAAAACCATGTGGAGACTGGGGAGTGTCTATCCTTCCATCTGCAGCCAGAAGGCAAACTAAATAAACACACAGAACATTTGAATCAAGAGTGCACAGAGGCACCCCCACCTTTCCTAATCACGCCCTGGTTTTCCCACCTACAAATCCTCCCCTGGGCCAGCCACTGCTTTCAACAAGGCTGATAGCTCTGCTTGCTGCCCCTGACTCTCACCCTCTCCAGGGCAATTGTGATCCAGATCCACCAGCACCTCTACCTCCCCCACCTACTCAAAAGAACAGCTTGAAAAATCCATTTGAATGGAATGGCTTGATTACAACAGGGAGACAATTGGTTGAATAAAGTCAATTATCTCTCTGGTTACAGGTGCCCACTTTGAAGTCTGGGCACCTGCTGGCATAATCACTGAGGCTGACATTTCCAGGCCCTTATTGGAAGGAGAAAAATAGAATGCCAGGCCTGAATTTTTTGTTGTTGTTGTTTGTACTTTATTTTAAAGCAGAGCAGAAGGGTAAGAGCGGTCTCCAGCTGTTGGGTCATTACCTCTCCTTAGCTACCAGATCGGGAACTGGGCCTCTGGACGCTGCCAGGGCTGTCAGAGGCTCTGATGGAGGCTGGTGCTGTCTGACACCAGAGAGAGGAAGGTAAGGGACTCTGGGCAGCAGAGCAGAAGGACTGTGCTTACAGCTTTAAGAGCCTTAACTACTCAAACCTGGAGAGCATTCATATCTTAATATTTAGCACCACGAATAAGGGAATCAGGGCACATCTTATTAAGCCAATTAGGGAGACATCATAGAAAACCAAAAACAAACAAACAAATGGTTTCTCCAGTGCTGGGATGATCTTCCCATGTCCCATCACTTTCACCTGTATCCTACATTCTCAGCCTCACTCTATGCTGACCCCATCTCCTTCCCTCTGTTGAGACCCTCTGTTCTCTCTCTCCACCCTCACACACCCAGACAAATAGACTCTGCGGTTGTTAGAGCAGCAGATGGTTAAAGTAGGAGTGGGAGGTGGCAGCAGGAGGGATGTCTGGGAGCCAAGGAACGAAAGTGAAGTTGTTTATTCAATTAAAATATATTATTGAGTTAGTCATGCACAGAGAAGAATACATTTTGCTACTTGCCCTCTAGAAGTTCATATTTTAAAAACAGGAGTCAAAATCTTATAGTGCTTAAGGGCCAGGCAGGTATTATAAATGTGTGATGGTAGCTGATGTGTAATAGGGACTGGTGGGGACTGTGGAAAACTAGAGAACCCTTGTCCTGTCTAAAAGAGGCCACCTAGAGTCAGCTCCATCCATGAGTTGTCAAATTGTCAAGTGATCATGTGGGCCCAGTGTTGACAGAACTTCAAATTTTGCAAGAGAAGTTGGGATCTGGATTTTATATGACACTTGTTGATATTTTAAAGAATATGCTAGCCTACAAAGCACATGTATAGTCTGTGGGCCACCATTTCATAATCCACATTCCAGAATGACTGTCTATCCTAGAAGAGTTTTAACCAAGGGGAGTCACCATGATTTCCATCCCATTCATTAAGTGTTGCAACGTGCAGGATTCATTCACTGTCTCATTTAACCTCATACTATATACAATGAGGGCATTATTATGCTGTAATGCATGAGAAAACTGAGCATATGTGATATCTGTCAATCGAATTAAAGGCAAGAAACAGAAGGGAATTCAAACTTGAAAATTAAGAAAAATATAATAAAAGGATTCACTACAAAAGAGGGGGCAAAGTTGGAGAACTCAAGAAAGCATGATACAGTACCTTGGTTCAAGCAACAGCAGATAGCTGTTTTCGCCTCTACAATTGAAGACAGAGAAGAGGAGGGTTCCACAACCCACTGGGAGTAAGAGGTAGCTGCATTGAGAGGGGTATTAGACAGCAGCTGTGGCCTTTGGAATTCATGCTCAGTGACTATGCAGAAAGAGAGCAAGGGAAAAACTACATTGATCTCACTCTCCTTTCCACCTCTGATGTACATTGACTCACTGGCCCATCCAACAGGAACCCTGAGGGGAAGGGAACGTTCTGACACAGTCGATTACCACTCAGCATCCTGGACATACAGCAAGGTAGAGAAGGGCAGAGAGTATACTTGGAGGGACAAAGGCAAATAATCCAGTATACATCCCTTGGCCAAGACTCCAAATCCAGTAAGCAGCGAACCCAGGTTTATCTGACACAACTGTGTCTAGTTTTGCTACTGGACCAAACAGGCCCCTTTGTCCTTAAAAGCAGACTGTGTCTGGCTCTCCATCTAGGCATTGTCTTGTACTTAAATGTAACTGGTATCTTAATTTGTATCAACTCATTGCAGTTCATATCTAGGTTGTGTAATGTAACATTTAAGATCTCAAAGGTTCTTGAGTCAAGCAGTACTGGGTTTGAATTTGAATTTCCAAATCTACATTTTACTAGTGGTCTGACTTTGTAGAACTCACTTAATCTTGAGAATTGCTTATTGCTAGCCTCAGTATCCTATCATTTACAATGAGAGAATTTTACATATGATGAGATTATATGGACAGAACACTTCATACAATGTCTAACTCATAAGGAGAGTTCAATAAATGGTTGAACTGGCTTTAGTCTGTCATAGGTTTCAGAATCAGACATTACCATTTTGGCTGATGGCAGAATTAGGAAGCAAAAGTCAATTCCTATTACCACATCTTCAATAACTCCCAGGAGGCAAATCACTTCCTCTAGTCATTTACTAGTTCATTCTTCTCCCAGTACCTTTAAAGGGGAAACACATCATACCAACACATCATATTTGAACAATTTACCCATTAACATCTGCAATATCTTTAGATTTCACACACTGTCTGTCAATCATTTGTGTTGACTGTTTTCTGTGTGCAAAGAGCCAGGCCGCAGTATTGGCTAATTGTTGGCACACTCGCTGTTAGTGGTTCTGAAGTCACATTCTCCCCCACGGGGACCCAAAACACAATGTGACACCCATCTGCTGCCCTAGGAGTCTAACAAAATAGAATACTCTCAGAAAATCAAAGGCCTTGAGCTTGGAATGCACAGGAAAAAGATTTTTGCAGCTTCACAGTCTAAATCTGAGTGTAGCTATATTAACTTTGTCATTTTGCTAGGACTGTAGATACTGCTATTGCTACAACCACCATTACTATAGTTGCTTCTAATTTGGGTTCAGACAGCTCCTGTGAAGCTTCTGGCAGCTGACAAACATGGTGTCAACCATACATATTTGACTCCCTGACATGATTTCTGTATGTGTGTGGTTGTGCCTATTTTTTTTGGCAGTGACCGAACCCTGAGACCATAATCCATGGTACTTGCAAAGTTGAGCATGATGGCATAGTGCAAAAGAGACAGGGAAGAAAAGCACACTCCTGGAAATTAGCATATGCTGTTTTTTAGTGCTGGAGGCCAGGAGCCCAGTGGAGCCGAATGGAACTCCGTACTTGTGAGTGTGAGAATTCGAGCCCACTGCTTTCCCATGTGCTGTTTCACAGCCAGGATGGCTTAAACGACAAACTTCCATTGGCAGAAGTTCAAAATATCTGGGAGATGGATAGTTGAGGAAGCAGAGAAGCAAAATAGGAATATACACAATACTGCGTTTAAGGGATTATCTTTAAAAATATCTTCTTGAAACTTAGAGGAATTATATCACACAGAAGACTAAATGACAGAATTCACACCAAGCAGTTGCTCAAAGCCTTGGTAGACTTGGGCCTCGAAGTACGCCCACTGTATGGCAGAGTATGTCTACTCTTGGGTACAGGGGATGTGTAGAGAATAAAGCTTAATCTGTCTCTTAAGTGGAATCCATTAGTGAAAAAGTCAGAGCACAAAAGAAAAAAAACATATTACCACAATACCACATCACAAAATATGTGTACAGCACAAACAGCCAGTATCACATGGGTATGTGCACCAGGTTTTCTCAGAGTAGTTTGTGAAAAATAAGGAGTATCTGTGAGAGAAATAAAAATGTAGTTAACAACTGAACAGAAATCCCTGGATTGCTGAATTTCGGAACTCAGGGCTGAAGCTTTCATCTAACAACTCTAATACATGAATACTGTATCCTTTAAGTTCAACGATCAATGAGTAAACAATGACTACGTAACATTTCACGCACACTATGCCAGTGAACAAGATAGATACGATCCTCTTTTTCTTTGGGTTTTGATGTTCTAGAAAATGAAGACAGATAATAAATAAGTAAAAAAAAAAAAAAAAAAAAAATTAGAGGGACAGTTTCTGGTACCGATAAGCACTATAATGGAAATAAGGCAGGCAGGCCAAGATAGAGTGGTGGGGAGGACACGAGAGTGGACTGCTTGTTTAGACTGCAAAGTCTGAAGACGTTTGTGAATCAAGTGCAGAAAGCTGTTTAATAATAAGACCCTGCTGGGGAATAAATGACAATGGATGAGGAATCTGTTTCGAGGATTTTCCTCATTTCTCTCCACTTCCATTCAACCTAAGCATCTGACCCAGCACAATTCTTACCAGAGGGTTAGGTAGTGTCTTCGTCCACTTGTGTTACTTTAGCAAAATATCTGAGATAGGGTAATTGATAAAGAATGGAAATGTACTTATCACAGTTCTGGAGGCTGTAAGTCTGAGATCAAGGCACTAGAAGTTTCCATGTTCAGTGAGGGCTACTTTCTGCGTCTGAGATGGCACCTTGTTACTGTGTCTCCCAGAGGGGACAAATGTTGTGTCCTTACATGTCAGAAGGGACACAAAGGCAAAAAAGGATGTAATTAATTCTCTTCAGGCCTTTCATAAGGTTGCTAATCCATGTATGAGTGTTTCACTCTCATGACTTATTTACTTCCTAAAGGTCCCACATCTTCATACCATTACGTTGGGCTTTAAGTTTCAACATGAATTGTGGACGAGACATAAACATTCAGACCATAGCAGATGGTGATAATAGTGTACGCAGGCATGTTTCTAGAATCTTGATGGTTCCTCCAAGGTGTCTGGCAGTTCGAAAGAGGACCCAAGGTCCAATTATGTTAATGTTAACAAATAATCATCCTTGCTAGAAAAACAACAAAAAAATTTCACTAATGCTTATGCGCTCTGAAGAGTAAGAGCCCTGAATTCCTACAGTATCGCCACAGTGGTGCTGGCTCTGGCAAGAACTAGACTTTCAACCAGGTGGAGTCTGTGTAGTCTCTGAAATACACATTCCGGGGGTCCAATTCTACTTGCCTGTGATGTGACTAGGAGGCCTGAGCTATGGGGAAGAGGGTGAGATGCCCGGTCTCTGCTTCTTTCTTCCTCTCAACTCCCCAACTCTTGCCTGACTCTTAAAAGTTTTCTGCCAGTTTTCAAAGGGAATAATTCCAGTTTTTGCCCATTCAGTATGATATTGGCTGTGGGTTTGGCATAAATAGTTCTTATTCTTTTGAGATATGTTCCATCAATACCTAGTTTCTTGAGAGTTTTTAGCATAAAGTGCTGTTGAATTTTGTTCAAGGCCTTCTCTGAATCTATTGAGATAATCATGTGGTTTTTGTGTTTGATTCTGTTTATGTTATGGATTACATTTATAGATTTGAGTATGTTGAACCAGCCTTCCATCCCAGGGATGAAGCTGACTTGATTATGATGGATAAGCTTTTTGATGTGCTGTTGGAGTCAGTTTGCCAGTATTTTATTTAGGATTTTTGCATCAATGTTCATCATGGACACTGGCCTGAAATTTTCTTTTTTTTTTTTTTTGATGTGTCTCTACCAGGTTTGGGTATCAGGATGATGTTGGTCTCATAAAATGAGTTAGGGAGGATTAGATGCAATGCTATCCCTATCAAGCTACCACTGACTTTCTTCACAGAATTGGAAAAAATCACCTTAAACTTCATATGGAAGCAAACGAGAGCCTGCATAGCCAAGATAATCCTAAGCAAAAACAAACAAACAAACAAAAAAACAAAAAACAAAGCTGGAAGCATCATGCTACCTGACTTCAAACTATACTACAAGGCTATAGTAATCAAAACAGCATGATACTGGTATCAAAACAGAGATATAAACCAATGGAACAGAACAGAGTCCTCAGAAATAATACCACACATGTACAACCATCTGATCTTTGAACAAACCTAACAAAAACAAGCAATGGGGAAAGGGTTCCCTACTTAATAAATGGTATTGGGAAAACTGGCTAGCTACATGCAGAAAGCTGAAACTAGATCCCTTCCTTCCACCTTACACAAAAATTAACTGCAAATGGATTAAAGATTTAAACATAAGACCTAACACCATAGAAAGCCTAGAAGAAAACCTAGGCAAAACCATTCAGGACACAGGCACAGGCAAGGACTTCATGACTAAAACCAAAAGCAATGGCAACAAAAGCCAAAATAGACAAATGGAATCTAAGTAAACTGAAGTGCTTCTGCACAGCAAAAGAAACTATCATCAGAGTGAACCAGCAACCAACAGAATCGGAAAAATTTTTTGCAACCTACCCATCTGACACAGGGCTAATATCCAGAATCTACAAAGAACTAAAACAAATTTACAAGAAAAAAACAATTCCATCAAAAGTGGTTGAAGGATATGAAATGACACTTCTCAGAAGAAAACATTTATGCAGCCAACAAACATATGAAAAAAAGCTCATCATCACTAGTCATTAGAGAATACAAATGAAAACCACATTGAGATACAACCTCACACCAGTTAGAATGGCAATCATTAAAATACCAGGAGACAACAGATGCTGGAGAGGGTGTGGAGAAATAGGAACGCTTTTACGCTGTTGGTGGGAGTATAAATTAGCTCAACCATTGAGGAAGACAGTGCAGTGATTCCTCAAGATTCTACAATTAGAAATACTGTTTGAGCCAGCAATCCCATTACTGGGTATATATCGAAAAGATTATAAACCATTCTATTATAAAGACACATCCACATGTATGTTTATTGTGGCACTGGTCACAATAATAAGGACTTGGAACCAATTCAAATGTCCATCAGTGATAGAACAGATAAAGAAAATGTGGCACATATATACCATAGAATACTATACAGTCATCAAAAAGGATGAGTTCATGTCCTTTGCAGGCAATGGTTATAGCTGGAAACCATCGTTCTCAGCAAACTGACACAAGAACAGCAAGAAAACCAAACACCGTGTGTTCTCACTCATAAGTGGGTGTTGAACAATGAAAACACAGGGAGAGGAACGTCACACACCAGGGCCTGTGGGGGGTGGGGGGGCTAGGGGAAGGATAGCAGGGGGTGGAGTGCTAGGGGAGGAATAGCATTAGGATAAATACCTAATGTAGATGACGGGGTGATGGATGCAGCAAACCACCGTGGCACGTGTGTACCTATGTAACAAACCTGCATGTTCTATACATGTACCCCAGAACTTAAAGTATACTTTAAAAAAAAAGTTTTCTGAACATGCATCACCCTGACTAGTCCTCCTTCAGGAGAAAAAACAAAGCATTATTGGCCTAGAATTTTCCATTTGCGAGATGTTTCCAATGACGATATGATATTACACTGAGTGGCCTCTTTTCCTTTCCTGGACACATAATCCTGAATTTTGCCTTTGGTTGGAAGTGGCCCACACACACAAGTCCCAGGAGTCTTGGACCCTAGGGCTGTGACATATGGTCACCTTGTAACACCTTACAATCTTCTTGCAGAATCTCAGGAAATTTCTTTGGCCACCTGACACCCCTCATTCCATTTGGGCATGCAAAGGTTCCAAACTCCTCACCTCACATCATGAGCAACAACACATATCAGACACAGAACGGTACATTTGTAGTTATTTTATATGCTAGAATTCCCAATCCCATCTTTCCAGTTTGGCCCCATCTCAGCATAACTATATGCCATCCATGTGACAAAGCGAGGTCATGGCAGGTGAATTGTAGACAACTCCTCCCTCCAACACTGACTTCATATTCCACATAGGCCAGCCGCCATGGAACTGTACGCCAAACACCACAAGATCCTAAATGCTAGATTTTATATACGAGGAAGAGAAATATGCATCCTTCTCCTTTCCCCTACATCATGATACCCACACTGTCCTTATAGATGGCATGCTCTGACTTGGTGCAATGTCTGTAGGAGAGTGAGCTGAACAGAATGTTTTATCTGATTTAGCAGAGCGAGCAAAACAAGGCAAAGCCACTGAGGAAATCTGTCTCTTGGCACCCTTCTGCCTCGCGGAGGAATGAAGTGTCTTTGCCTTCTCAGATCCCCTCGTAGTCATCATCAGCCTCCTGTTGTCAGTGCCGGGGTGGGAGCGAGGGGTACTGCTTTTTCCTGCTTCCGGAGCCACCTCCTGGGAAGTAGTAAAAGATATTATTGACAAGAGTATGCAGGGCTTGTGAAATGGGTGGAGAGATAAAACCCACTGTGAACCACTCCTAAAATGTAATAAGGTGCTAATTAAGTAATAAGAAGCAATATTTTGGAACAGAGCCACAAGAACTTATGTGTCCAAATCAGTACTGTTTCCTTCAAAGTGGTCTCTGTGAAAATAAGCAGTTATCCCAACAATGCTGCCATTGATCAAACTATTTCTACAACTGGAATATTTTCCTTCAAGCCAGTTCTAGTAACACCAGAAAACACCCTCACTGAAGGATTACATCTCATTTTTCACAATCAAATCCAACTCTGTACAGCTTGAGCATCTGTAAGAAGCTTCCAAGGCTGCCTTGTGAGCCTGCGTTTGGGCTCAGATGGTGGGCGGCTACAGAGGAGCCATCTCTCACAGTGTCCTCTCTCTTAAGCACCCCGTGCTGATGCTACTCCCACACCCGAGATCTCCCAAACCCACTCCATCAGTGAGCTAGTGACCATTTTGGGTTCCTAACCTAGGACTGAGTTAGTAGGCCCTTTAGGTATCAACATTTTTTGGCTAAAGTCTTTCCTTCTCAGAGTTCATCTTGGTCATTTTGGCATTCATGGAAATGCACTTTGCAGACTTCCAATAAGGGTAATTAACCAGGAATGTCATGGACCAAAATTCCCAATTGCTGTGCTCTATATGGACATCAAGCTTCAGCCACAGGCTGCTCCCAGCCAACCATGGAGCAAGGCATAGATACCATTTCTGGGAGCTCGGGATTCCTCTGATGGCCAAATTTGGCTGAAGGATGCCCAGGAACTGCATCAAACCTCTCTTAGACTGCATGGCCATCCAGAAGTTTCCATCCAGCCTCCTCCCCTCCTCTCTCTCACTTGGGATCAGACTTGCTTTGAGGACTGAAGACCCTGTCAGCACCTTCCCTGTTTTTCCTCAGGTGGGCCTATCTCTTCATAAGAAGCCTTGTATATTTAATCTCATCTTGGCATCTGCTTCTCAGAGGACTCAGACTAATAGAGTCCTTCTGTTTGTTTCCCCAGTTTTAGCTCCCTCTGATTTCCTGTTCTCATACATCTGTAGCCCTCCTTTCCTAACCAGGATCCTTAGTGTGTGGGGACTCTGAACTATAACTAGAAGCATACATTCTGGCCACCCCCTGACCTGATTATCAGAGGGAGCTTAACTTCATCCTCTTATAATAGTAGTGTCTATTAACCTTCTGGCTGTTTGCTGTATGAATCCTTCACGGCTGACAATTTGCAGTATTGAGGACGTCTGAAAATGATACACAAACTCTAGAGGCTCTTCCCAAGAGGAGATCCACGTCCTCACTACCACCCTGAGCCCTGGAAGCATCACTGGGACAAAAACCTAGTATCTGATAAGAACTATTTCAAAGATAACAACACCCATTTGACTGTTCTAATGTATTTGTTAAAAAAAAAAACAAAAACAAATTGTGGTTTTATAGCCTCACCTCATGCACTAGAAATACATGAACAAGCAGAGAAGAAGAAAAGGCTGTCCCAGGCCAAATATACCCCAAGCATTTGGGTTGGGAGAGAGGGAATTATCGTTAACATGAATTGACCGAACTGAGTTAGAGGGAAGCACCCCCAACTTCCTGCCCAAGAAAACTGCTCCAGTTTCCAAAATCCAGTTTCCACATTTTTCTAGAACTTTATCACTCATGATTCTATTACAGACACTAAGCTAGGCACAGGGCTACTGCTGACCACCCCAACAGAAGTAAGCAAAACACTCAGCTCTATTTGCAGCACCCAGAAATACTCAATTTATTAAAGATCTAGTTCTTCCTGACCTTTTAGGAGCTCATCCCTTACTTTCACATGTATTTTAGAAGAAAAACTTAGAGCCATTCCCATTCCAAAAAGTTAATAAATTGGGATTCTCTATTCATGATCTGATTGTCAGGATGAAGTATCTCAGGGAAAAGTAGGGTAAGCAGTTGCATGCCTTGATACAGAAAATATGCAAAAGATGTATGTATTGCTAGAAACCCATTTCAGGATATAAAAATGCTTACCCAGGGCCAAAGCTTCTGGGTGATCCTCCCATTCACCACCTGTGCACAGAGACTATGAAAATAGAAGGGAGAGGAACTAAATGCTGCCTCTCACTAAATGCTGCCTCTCCAAGCTTCACATAAGAAAACAGAGGAGAAACATAAGTGTGCAATACACGGCAAACAGCATCAAAAAGAACCATGAGAGATAAAACTATTCCAGTGTCTGAGAGTCATCATCTATGAGACTTCCTTAGAATCTACTGAATCGCTGCATCATTTTAGTGTTCCACTGTCCAAAAGCTTCCACACTGAGCTAGCGTCAAAAGTGGGTAAAATCCAGCCTGCTGGGATCATCAAATTATACTCAACAGTTTAAAATAAAATGTCCCTGACATCCTATTAGGGAGTAAACTTTTCAGTAACGGATTTGAGAGGTGTGTATTATTAAATGGGTATGGCAAATAAAAAAAAATGACAAAGGAAGACAGCATCTTTCTTTCCTGTAGAGTTCTAACAATTGGAAAGGGTACCCTAAGATATTTGAGACCCCCTTCTTTCTGGTGTTAATCAAAAATGTCACTGGGGACATAAACTCTCTTGATATGTTGGTATCTTATATCTACATTTTATTATCTTACATCTAGATCATACAGTTGTCTTTGAAATGATATTGAAACTACTCTTCTATTGAACTACCTGGGAGATAAAGCTCTGAAATTCCCCCCTTGCCATAACCAGTCCTGCTGGCCTTAAGTATGTAGGGTATAAGGTATCATAAAAAATTCGCTTATATGGCCCCAAAGAAATGGATGAGCAGTGGCCTCCAAGACCGTCACTATTACCAATTGACCCTATTAAAGTGGATTTTCACATCTTATAGGATTCAGTGGGTATTTCAGAAGTTTTGTAGAAAAGTATTCCATTTCTCCAAAACTCATTAAATTGTCATGGCCTTAAGCCCTCAATTCTTACTGGGAACACTGAGAAGAAAGGGAGAGCTTGGGGACCAGAGGAGAGCCAAGTGTTATCACAACTCCTCAACCATTTGGAGATCTTCAGGCATCACATGTAGCAGGTACTAAGGTGTTCAGGAGCTGTTTAGGGGAGCTTCTGATGCAGCATTTGCTGACTCCATTAGCTCTTTGTCTGCATTAAAACTATAGGTCTTGAGGTCTACAGGTTGAACTATAGCAAGTTCAGAAAGCCCCTCATTCTCACCAGCAGAAATCTGCCCGATAGTGAGGCTTGATATCCCATCCACAAACTACATTGCCTTGCTGTAGCATGAGGAACCAGCTCCACAGCCTGTGTTTTACTTCAACATCGGAAGAGTTTGGTATTTCATTGGTAAAACTCCAGATGATGTAATTGGTTTGTGTTTGGGTTATCTTGTATAAAATAAAAAATATTTTTAAAGGGTAGAGTCCCTCGGTGTGCAATGTTCTTACACTGTGTGCAGCCTGAGAGACCTGGGACCCATGGAAGGAGCAGCTGGCTTACATCACAGTGTGAGGCACACATTCCTTGACAGATAACGGGACTCATGAGTCACACTTTTTTAAAAATTGCTATTTTTCTTGCTGAGCAGCTACTGTTGAATTCATATACATTAAATGGTTGTGTAGCAGGTTTGAAATTTACAAACATAGAATTAGATGTGAAAGAATATAACTTTATTGTTCTGTAACGTCTTCATCAATCAGGATATGCTAACTACAGTAACAAACAACCCCCAAGTCCCAGTAGCTTCAAGTAACAAAGGTTGATTTCCCACGCATGACGCATGTCTAGTATGGATCTGTTGTAGTCATTTATAACCCCAGGATGATAAAATCTTTATCATCTCATGCCATCACCATCTTAATATAAGTCTTCATAATCTCTGGTGGTAGAGCAGAGAGGAGAGTTGTGCTTCAGGCCGTAAGTGATTTCACACACAAGTGATACACATCATTTCCACTTATATTTCATAGTCCAAAGGAAATCGAATGGCCACACACAAAACTTTGTAGGAATATGTGTCCCAAAGAAGAGGAAACACACTTTCATAAGCATAATAATGTTTACTATACCCTCCTAGCTTTGGAACTACCATTTCCACTGATGTTAAGCATTTCTTAATCTTGGCACTTTTACAGGATCACTATTAAGTGTTAGGCAAGGCTCCTGCTCCTCCCTTCCAAAGTGAATTCTGTCTCTAGCCCTTCTATGTAGTAATTCTGGATTTGTGCTGAAGGTGACTCCATCCCTTCTGGCTTAAATTGTCTCTTTGGGATATTCAATCAGTTTGGGATTTAAACTCACTCAATCAGAGCTGTAGTCTTCTCACTCTCGTGCTCCCACTGCCCCCAATTCAAACTGGAGAAATGGCATGGGAAAACCATCTCATGACCCAAATAAAATTTCCTGATTACTTTGGCCATCTGAGAAGGAAAGAATCAACAATCAATGTAAATTTGGGGGCCGCAGTAGGGAGTTATCATTAGATTTGAGGACATGGCCTCCAACTGTAAGGCTGAGTCTCAAAGCACCCAGCAGAAAAACTTTCTTCCATGGAAAACCGACCTGGAAATAACACAAAGCAGCACACCTCCAGTTAAGTGTGGTGAAAACCTTGTCCTTTCCACCTGACAGCTGGAACCCTGGGCATGCATTTCTAGTGACGGATCCCTTCTGTTGTTATGCAGAATCTTATCCTACCCAGAGACTCTGAGACTAGTATCCAAACAGACATCAAGGTAAATTGAGACAAATGGTCCTCAGTATATCAGTTTCCTTTTGGCACCCACTCTGATCATGAAAAGACTTTGATGTCTACAACTCTATATAGTATACCAGTTAGCTGAGATATAAATGTTCTAAACTATACCTTATCTCCCTCAAAGGGATCTTCAAGCGAACTATTTAACCAAATGATATTTTTCCAAGGACACTGTAGCCATATAACGATATTTTTATATTAAAACCAACATGTAGAATTAACTGTTCATGATTCAAAATAGTTATGTGCTCCGCATCTGAGCAGAACTGAAACTATTCATTGATATCTGCTTTGAGATGCAAGAGGGAATTGGAAGTTTGGGAAATCTTTCTCAGTGTAAAGCCAAAAGAAAAATTCAAGCCATTTTTCAGTTTGCTGCATCTCAGCTCTCTTTAACAGTGATGACAAGTGTGATGCCTGCATCTGAAGACAAGAACTTCCAAAAAGGCATCAAATAACGTGCTTAATTTGGGCATTCCTGGTAAACATAAAGTATCTGACCAGTTAAAAACTGCTTCCATCAAATGGTATAACAAGAGGGGTACTATAATGAATTGGCTGAGAAGCCCTTGAGTTTGGCTAAATCAAAAGATTCAGAGAAATGGCTAGTTGCCCTTAGATTACTGCAAGAAAGGGTTAGCTTTCTGCCACTAAATTCAGAAAATGGAAACTAGGACATTTAAAGCGTACAGTTACAGGAAGGAATCTTGAAAGATGCCAAGATACATGTAAAATCTCACTGAGTGTAGGGTCAAGTAGAGGAGAACCTCAGGGCTCGAAGTCTGCACTGATGACACCCAATAGTTAGGAGCCAACTAACCCATGCTGCTGGCCTTAAATTTAACGTGTAGCACTGGATGTCCTTGGAACATATTAACAAGGTAACAAGGGGTCTTGTTCAGGGGAAATTAGCACCAGTACAAGGGAAGACCTCAATTCAGACTAGCTCTTTGTCTATCAGTAGACTTGCTAGATAAGAAGGACTAGGTTTCATGGAGGAACATGCCCTTTTCAAATCCTGGACCGAATAACTACATTTCTCAGGTGACATTGTAAGATTGCAATGGTTACAAGGGCAACGATCAGTGGAGCCCAAGAGGCACATAGCAGTGGCTCCAGGTTTGTTTCAACCAAGCAATTGTGTCTAGGTTTGATGTGCAGAAGAGTAGAGGCCCTGGGAGCTTGGAATGTGCACAGGAGTGGGAATCCTAGAGGTCAAAAAGTAGTAATAACACCCTTGCCAAAGTAATATGGGCTTGAGCCGTTTGATTAGAAGAACAAAAAGATATTCTCTTCCTTAGAAGTCCAAACAAAAAAGTTGAGGTAGAGCATCTTTGCTACAGAGCTTCGTAGGTGTCTGTTGGTCCCTTCAACTAGAATTTGAATTGCTGGAAAGATAGAAACCATGTTCATTCATCACTGTGTATTCTAGAACAGGTTACAATTCTTCATAGTAGAGATCACCATTTTCTATAAAGGGCCAGAGAGTAAATATTTTAGTCTTTGTGGGGCAGATAATCTTTGTTGCAGCTACTCAACTCTCACTGTATAATAAAAGCTGCTGTAGATGACACACAAACAAATGAGCATAGCTGTGTCCCAATATAACTTTATTTACAAAAACAGCAGGCCACAGGATCATAGTTTTCTGATCTTGCTTTCCTGGTGGAAAGATGGTAAGTTCTCAGGCAAGATAATCTTTATTTTAGATTCTAGCTTTGCCTCTTACATAATCTTTCAATCAGTTTTCTTTTCTGAACAATAAGGTGTAATAATATACCATACATATAAATTCAAATGGTATCTGTGAGAGATCTTGAAAATATTTGGAGCATAAGCAAGTACTCAGTAGATATATTTCCCTAGTAGGTGGTTAATTCATAGAATTTAAATTTGAAGATGTTTTACTCTAAAAAGTATCTTGACCAATCTTTCCTATAGAGTTCTTTGCAGTTCATCTAGAGGTCCTGTTTGTCATTGATTTCAGCAGAAAGATTACATAATCAAAAAGCCTCAAATGGAATTTGGGTGGTAATTCCAATTGAGAGATGTTGATTTAAATCTCTAAAGCCAATGCACTAACCCAAAGCTGAAAGGAATCAGGGAAAGGGAGGCTTCAGACCTACTATGTGATTAACCTTTAGCACACAGAAAGGAAGAGCACAATAAATGTGCAGCATTTGCTACACTCTTTTGATCATGAAATGTAAATGAAATAAAGAGTCTGTAGACATCAGAGAGTTGTTCAGGAGACTCTGCTGAATTGGGTTAAGGTCTCAACAAATCATCCTCTGATGAATCCCATAATGAGAGCATTTATTGACCTGTGCATTGGAGAAAGACATCTTACATGAAGAATTTGCTGTAAAGTATGTGTTTAATGGGAAGAACAAAGCTAATGTTTGGAATGCATTTTTGTTTGCCAGGGGTGTAAACAAAGTGCTTTATTTCCCCTTTCTCTCTGTGGATCTCTGCTTTAAACATCATGTTATAATACAGGCAATTACATATGAAGGGACAGATTGTTATGTTCATTTCCAGTGAAAATGGCTAGACTTATGAGCTCTGTCATTGTGTTATTCAGTTAAGCACCACAGCCTTGGAAGGCTGGCACTGAATTCCTCTCAGCCTTTTTTCAGTGTGCAAGGGGCTACTGTAACACCCAGGTGTGTGTTTCTCTTTGTGATATTTCGTGTGAGCTGGATTGAATGTTTCACAAATTGCTCCTTTTTCCAGGGATTTTTGTCTTTCCATTTCTCTCACCAAAACAGCTTATGAAATTTGCAAATGAATTCTGACTACAAATGACCAGAGAAGGGATCTGGTATAAGTTACCATGTTATTCAACTCCTCAGTCTCTGTTTTCCATTTATAGTATGGGAGAATAATAGCTATGCTTCAGGCAGAGGAAATCAAATGATAATGAATATAATACACATAGCCTAATAGCAGGCACAAACCATATGATCAACAAATAGCATCTATTATTACTTACATATTTTTATATTTACCCAAATCAATGAGTTACACTTTTTTGGATACAGTGAGTTAGCTGAGGAAGTAGAATTGCTAAGAAGAATTTCAATAAAGAGTGGCGTTATTCAATAAATATTGCTTGATTTGATTTGGCACAGCCATCATTCTTATGCTCTGCTGGTTCCAAATTAGGCCATAGATATTTTCTCAGCTATTTTAATTAGAATCAGATGGAGGAAGAAACAGAGGCAATGAATATAAGAATCTGTTTTATATCACTCCCCCGAGGATGGACAGAGGAAATAATAGATCTTTTCAATGTTTAATTTCAATGACTCAAACAGGAGGAAGGTTGCCAGGACAAATGGGTCTGTTTTGCCTCCCTGGGTGAAGGATAATTTGATACAAGCTCCCTTTTCCAATAACAGAAGTTAGGGCCATGACTCAGCAGACCAGGCAGGCAAGACACTAAAAAAAAAACTCTCTGTGTGTTCTTCTGGACTTTGGATTGAAAGCTGCCTGTTTTATCTGGTCTATGAATCATATTACTCCACAACTGCAATACGTGTCTTGTTATAGTCTTGGCTCATCCCCATCAGAACAATGTGCTCATAAGAATATTGATGACAAGACTGTGGCAGGTGAATGGAGCACTTTGTTGAGTGTGTCTCTCTTTTCATGTGCTTAATAGCATGTGCGATGTGCACCTGCTGAGTACAACCACATATGTACAGGTTGCAAGGAGGTGGTCTTTGTCTGCCTCTGCAGTGCTCAGGCAAAGGGATTCAACTTCACTGTGCATCTTCCACGAGCAGGATAAGGAGGTCAACTATATCTTACATATCCTATTAAATCCAGCATTTGTCCTCCCTGGAGTTAAATTTCTAGAATGAAGCAAAGCATAAAGAAATTGTAAGCCACTCAAGTTACTGTAAGATCACCTGTGATCGAAGGATGCCTCAATTTCCAAAAGAACTCTGGGAAAATGTGCCATGTGACACACAGCCTAACCCACACAACTGTTCTCCTTTATTTAGGCTGATGACACATATTCCCTAAGGCAAACACCAGTAGGATGCTGCATCCTGAGAACACACATGGGGCTTGACCTTTTTTTTTTTGAACTGACAGCCAACTCTGAGTTCAAAGACAACAGCAAGTGCCTTAGTCCATTTGGGCTGCTATGACAAAATACCATAGACTGGGTGGCTTATAAACAAAACAATTATTTCTCACAGTTCTGGTGGCTAAGAAGTCCAAGAGCAAGTCGCCAGCAGATTCAGCGTCTGGTGAATATGTTTTCTAATTAATAGGTGACACCATCTTGCTGTGACATCCCATGGTAGAAGGAGCAAGGCAGCTCTCTGCAGCCTCTGTGGCCCAGAGACTCAATATGGACACTAATCCCATTCATGAGGCCCCACCCTCATAACCTAATTACCTCTCAAAAGCCCAACTTTCTAATACCATTACATTGGGAGTTAGGATTTCAACATATGAATTTTGGAGGGACATAAACATTTAGAACATAGCAGCAAGAATGGGGGAAACCCAGTTTAGATGATCTACAGGTTTTCTAGAAGCTAATTTAGTTTCCTTTCATTTAAGTTTAGTTTCATTTTGTTCTTTATTAACTTTTTGCTGGATTTATTCTTTTTTTGGTCATGGGCTAATTTATGCTATAGTAGAAAAGAGTAAATACAAAACACAATACCCAAAGCATGGAAAGCATGAACAATGAGTATTATGGTGGTAAGCTGGCTTCTAGGGTCGTGGGGAGGAAGCCTGGGTTATAGCCTTTGCCAATTCCTATGGTATAAATACTTCTGTTGTGATCTATTTTGAGCTACCAACAGTTTAACAACTAGCTCTTAAAATTTCTAGATATTTAACAGTAGTCTCTTGTAAGCCATTTCTAGAAGAACTGCTGGGTAAGCCCAATGCCAAGAGGCAATCCTTGCTCAGAAAATGGTTTATCTCTAGTCATTTGGTTGCACTTTACACACAAGCATAGGTCTATAAGTAAAATATTATATGCTGGTTTTCCTAGTGCTTGCTCTTTGGATTTACTCCACGATCACATTGCATAGATTTTTCACAAAGTGCTTGGGTAGCCAGCTTTTTTTTTAACATGGAAGAAATTGCACAGAACTTGGAGGCAAACAGAGATAAGTTAAAATAGTGGAGTGACTACTTGCCAGTGGTGTGGATATGGGAACATTACTCGACCTTGTGGAACCTTATTTCCTTACCATCAAGGTGGAGATATTAAATACATAATTCACAGGGTAAAAATAGTAGGCATTTATTAAGCAGACATAAAATTTTAGTTCCTTTCTTCTCACTTCCAATCCTGATTCAGAGGTTGGTTTCTGTTTGTTTGTTTGTTGTTGTTTGTCTTTTGGTTTTGATTTTGATTGTTTTTTGAGACGGAGTTTCAGTCTGTCACCAGGCTGGAATGCAGTGGCACGATCTCAGCTCACTGCCACCTCTGCCTTCTGGGTTCAAGCGATTCTCCTGCCTCAGCCTCACAAGTAGTTAGGACTACAGGTGCACGCCGCCACACCCAGCTAATTTTCCTATTATTATTATTATTTAGTAGAGATGGGGTTTCACCATGTTGGCCAGATGGTCTTGAACTCCTGACCTCGTGATCTGCCCACCTTCGTCTCCCAAAGTGCTGGGATGACAGGTGTAAGCCATCGTGCCCAGCCCAGTGTTTGGTTTTTTCTTTCTGCACACATCAGTCTTACCAGTTGGGAATATCCTTCTTGGGTTCCTCCTCATGAGAAAGAAAGAACAGAAAAGTATTATTGCATAAAGTGGCCTATATCCTGAGACGGCTGCAGTTTCTTAGAGAGTCAGGCTCCACCTTTTTAAGTTGCTTTGCTTTTATCAAGTTGACTTTCTAAGCAGAGTGGCCAAGTTCACAGATTGCTAGTCAGGAGGAACAAGGGCTGTTGATTCATTGTATACCTACTTGGATTCAGAGAATATCAATGCTAAAAAGGAACTGGTGGAAGAACTAACCCCAATATTTGTTTTTACAAAGAATGGAAACTGCAAATAGGAGAGAAAAATATTGGTTATGTGATCATATAAATACATATATCAATATTGGTGACAAATAGTGCATTTAGTACAATGCTTATGTTAATAAATTTCATGCCTCTCTGCTGGAATGAACATATATTTAATAGGCCAAAAGTGTTTCACTGGGTGTGGCCAATCTGAGAGCTTCTCTGTTTCCTTCCATTGAAAGAGGCAACGTAGCATGAAATTGCATAATCAGGGCTGAAGAAGAAGACACAATAGTGGATCCACACATGGTACAGACTGCTAGCTCCCTGCTGACCATTCTCCCTCTCTTTTTCTCAAATAGAATATCCAGCTGCGGAAGCCTGGGCCCCTCACACCAGCACCAACATTGTGCTCCATATCCTGGTACTCACTTTACATGAAAGTAAAGATGTACTTTTATCTTGTTTAAACCCCTATTATTTGGGGTATCTGTCCCATACTGTGAAACCTAATCTTATCTGATATGTCACATAATCCAAATCCAGGAGATATGATCCCTGAATATATAAACTGAACAGAATTGGAAAAGTGAGAAGCCCAGCCAACTGGACCAAAGGGCATGTGATTATAACAATCATAACAATAGTGAGCAGTCAGTGGTCACCTATTACGTGTCAGGCAGTGTTTTGAGTTTCTAAATGTCATGTTATCTAACCCTGTAAAGTAAATACTATTCTTATTTTGCTCATTGGTAAAAGAATAACTCCAAGGTTACTTTAGACAATCTGCAATAGAGCCAGGATTGAACTATAAACTTGTCTGACTCCAAATCTCATGATCTTAGCATCTTGTCATCAGCTTTTTCAAAGAAATAAGGAATCTGAAAGCACATATGCAAGGTCTCAAAACACCACAGGCCTTCTATAAAGCTTTTAAGTATGTGTTAGGGCCCCAATCACTTTTGCAACATGAGTGAAATGGATGAAAATTAATTTTGATATTGATTTTAAATTAATATGGAAACTAATATTTAAACCAGATCAGCTGAAGAGTCACAGTATTTATCTAAAAAGCAAGTGAGTATGTATGGAAAAAGTCATAATTCTGCACTCTACATACCCTTTAGCACTTATTTTTCCTGTCTGGCTGTAGATTTTTACAGGATAATAGATGATTGTTCCTTTGGAATACCTCACTTGATTCCAGTTTTCCACTTCACTTCATACTCCTCTGATTGAAAAAGAATTCTTCATTTATTTTTCTTTTCACATTTTTAAAAATGTACTTTAAGTTCTGGGATACATGTGCAGGTTTTTTACACAGGTATACACATGCCATGGTGGTTTGCTGTACCCATCAACCCACCATCTATGTTTGGTATTTCTCCTAATGCTATCCCTCTCCTAGCCCCCTGTGCCCCAGACAGGCCCCAGTGTGTGATGTTCCTCTCCCTGTGTACATGTGTTCTAACTGTTCAACTCGCATTTATGAGTTAGAACATGCAGTGTTCGGTGTTCTGTTCTTGCGTTTGTTTGCTGAGAATGACGGTTTCCAGCTTCATCCATGTCCCTGCAAAGGACATGAACTCATCCTTTTTCGTGGCTGCATAGTATTCCCTGGTGTATATGTGCCACATTTTCTTTATCCAGTCTATCAGTATGGGCATTTGGGTTGGTTCCAAGTCTTTGTTATCATGAACATTGCTGCAATAAACATATGTGTGCATGTGTCTTTATAGTAGAATGATTTCTAATCCTTTCAGTATATACCCAGTAATGGGATTGCTGGGTCAAATGGTATTTCTGGTTTTAGATCCTTAAGGAGGTGCCACACTGTCTTCCTCAATGGTTGAACTAATTTACACTCCCACCAACAATGTAAAAGCATTCCTATTTCTCCACATCCTCTCCAGCATCTGTTGTTTCATGACTTTTTAGTGATCACCATTATAACTGACATGACATGGTATCTCATTGTGGTTTTGATCTGCATTTCCCTAATGACGAGTGATGATGAGCTTTTTTCATATGTTTTTTGGCCGCAGAAATGTCTTCTTTTGAGAAGTGACTGTTCATGTCCTTCTCCGACTTTTCGATGGGGTTGTTCCGAAAGCAATGGTAACAAAAGCCAAAATTGACAAATGGAATCTAATTAAACCAAAGAGCTTCTGCACATCAAAAGAAACTATCATCACAGTGAACAGGCAACCTACAGAATGGGATAAAATTTTTGCAAACTATCCATCTGACAAAGGGCTAATATCCAGAATCTAGAACTTAAACAAATTTACAAGTAAAAAAGAATTTATTTCTATGGCAACCAGGCTTTTGTTCCCTGTCCCCTCCATTTAAAATTCCAAGCAGATGCCCTTTATTTCAGAAATGAAAGAAACAGTGGAAACAGGTAACTCTATTTTTAAAAGATGTTTTCTTCTACATGTGGTCTCTTGCCATCAAGTTAGAAGAAATATTTCTTACAATTTACCTTCCCTGTGTCTTCAATTTTGTTCTTAAGTGTTTGTCACTGGAGCAATTACCAGTTGGGAAGATGCCTTGTCAGTGAGGCCTGGGTTTAAGGTTTTCCAGTTACTTGTCTATGCTTTTCTCTGGGATGGGGTGGAGAATTCCTTTAAGGTTAGTTGATCCTATAAAGGATCTACAGGATCCTATAAAGGCTCTTACTAAAGTGAATGAGACATCTCTATGTCAACCATGGGTGTCTCTGATCTGTTCCAGAGAATCCGGAATGAGATGTCTCAATCACTTTAATAGCCAGCAGAAACAAGGAGTGTTTGTAAAAGTAGAATTAAGCATAGCCCTGGAATGTCTTCCACATTCTGCAAAAGCATGGAGGCCTTTAGAATGGGCATTTCCAAGTATCAGAAGGCTAAGAAGTGCTCTCTAGGGTTGCAATGCCATCAGATATCCGGCAGCATAGGGCCCAGAGGATGAGACCTTTAAATCACAGCTAGACCCTTGAGCTCAGCAGAGCAGCTCACAGCCTTCCGAGATATCCCAGTGGACAATTCCCATTGCCTCTTGTAAATATTCCATCCCATGGTGGGCTACTGCTGGAAGTTTTGGCCCACCTAGTCATCCTCCCCACCTTGCTCACTCAGAGTCAGTGGATGAAATATGTTTCATTGGAATTGTGTGTATGTTTTTTAGCTCCCTCTCTCAGATAGTATGAAGACATAGTTACAAGCCATTGTCAGAGTTCCTTGCTGCTGACTTTCAGGAAATTATTTGACCTGTGTGAATCTCAGTGCACTCATCTAGAATTGGAGTCAAAAAACATCTGCATCACTAAATGAGATATGAAGCACCTGACACAGTACCTCGTTCACTTTTAAAATTCACTATTTTCATGTTATTTATTTATTATTATTATTTTTGGGTGCAAAGTTTCGCTCCTATTGCCCAGGCTGGAATGCAATGGCATGATCTCGTCTCACTGTAACCTCCGCCTTCTGGGTTCAAGGGAATTCTCTTGCCTCAGCCTCTTGAGTGCCTGGGATTACAGGCCCCCGCCACTATGCCCAGCTAATTTATATATTTTTAGCAGAGACGGTTTTTCACCATGTTGGTCAGGCTGGTCTCGAACTCCTGACCTCAGGAGATCCACCTGCCTTGGCCTCCCAGAGTGCTGGGATTACATATGTGAGCCACTGCACCTGACCTATTTTCATTTTAACATTTATTCAATAAGTATCTCATCATCATCCTTATTACTACTTTCCAGTTGGAAGTTATAACCTTATGTCTGATTGTCACAGTGGAGTATCTACCATCCTAGATTTGAGGGAAGCCTGTTTACATTAACCTCATCAGTTCTGAGCTTCTTTTAGTTTACCATCTTTTAGTGTACCAAGAGTCTACATAGAAAACACCAGTTACAAGACAAGTGCTTGAATTAAGAAAGACCTTTCATTAAATCCCAGTTCCAACATATGCCTGTTGGCTTCACAAACATCAAATGAGTAAGGCACTGGCCTTTCTTGCCTTCAGTCTCTCCTCTGTAAATGTGGATCACAGTACTTTTCAGAATTAATTTATAAACACATCAGATAAGGTCTATGGCAGTTCCCAGTACAGGGCATGACACAGAAAGTGTTAATGCTTTTGCTGAGAGGATGTAGTTTTTGGAGCTATTATGGTTGCTTATTGCTCCAAAAAAGCACCCCAAAAACACAAGAACGTAATCATGTATGGTGCTCATACATGTGCATTTTGAGTAAGGCTAGGCAGGAAAAGCACATCTCCACTCCATGGGTGGCTGTCAGGTAGGTAATGCAGCTTAACTAGAGGATGAGAGATCCACATTCAAGGTAGTGCCCTCAGGCAGCTGAAAAATTCGTTCTGAATATTGACTGGGAGCTTAACCAGAACCAGGGGCCAGGGTCTTGGTTCTTTCCACATGGGGCTCTCCCTGGCCTGCTCAAGCTCCCTTACAGCATGGTACTAGGGCTGCAAGAACACACATTTTAAGAGAATGAGGCAGTAATACTAGCTTTTCATTTTTGGTTGCTTTTGAGATGGAGTTTCTCTCTTGTTGCCCAGGCAGGAGTTCAATGGCCATCTCAGCTCACTGCAACCTCCACCTCCCGGGTTCCAGCGCTTCTCCTGCCTCAGTCTCTTGAGTAGGGGATTACAGGCACGTGCCACCATGCCCAGCTCATTTATATATTTTTAGTAGAGACAGGGTTTCACCATGTTGGCCAGGATGGTCTCCATCTCTTGACCTCATGATTTGCCTGCCTTGGCCTCCCAAAGTGCTGGGATTACAGGCGTGAGCCACTGCGTCCAGCCAGTACTAGCTATTTTTATAACTCAGCCTTGGAAGTCACATTTTATCTCTTGTTGTGGACTCTATTAGTGGAGACAGTTGCAAAGGTCGGATCAGGTCCAAGGGTTAGAAGACAGGCTCCGCCACTCAACAGGAGGAGAGCTGAGATCAGATTCTAAGAGCACGCCAGATGGGAAATATTTTTGCCACTATCTTTGTAAATACAATCTGCCATAGAAGCACTTGTCTGAACTAGTAATGGTTGGTACTGGTGTTCTGTACTTAATGATGGAGCTGTACCAGGCACAGTGTTGCCTTTCCACTGGGTCACATGCTGGCTAAGGCTCTAGAGTCGGACTGCTTATATTCAAAACCCAACTCTACTATGCCTCTTACACAAGTGACCTTGAGGAAATAATTTAATTCCTTAGTTTTAGTCTGTAAAATAGAAACAATAATAGTCCATACTCCATAGGGCTGTTGTGAAGAACCTTATGAGTGTACCTAACACATAGAAAGTAAGTTAACAATTGTGTTTATTACGCATTACATTTGTCACTTCTTTTGATGGTCAGAAAATGATGCTGGTTCTTGGTAAAACAATGATCGCCTTTCCATGGGACATCTGGAAAATGACTGGAGAAGTAAGCAGGGATTATGCCACACCTCCCCAGCTCTTCTTGTGGTGGATAGGAAAGAAGGTAAACTGTGCACTCAGACAGATTTGAGGTACATCCTGGCTCTATATCTTACCAGCACCAGGACTTTGGGAAAGCCGCACAATCTTCCTGACCTTATTTATGTAAGAAGTTCATGTTATTATGAGCAACAAATTAAATAATGTGCATGATTATGTCATACTGCTCAAATGATAAGTATTTATTGGGATTGAGAAAGGCATCAAAGTTCACTAATAATATGAATCATAAGCACATTCATGGAAGAGAATCCAGGTTAATGAGAACTTGAGGAGAAAGCAAACCTACACTTCATGTTGAAATCTTGAATACCCCAAAGTGAATTGTCTAAAAGTCCATTTGGAGCTGGCCAAGGAAGACAGGTTCTTTTGGTAGAGCGACTGGGTGTGCACCTGCGCAATGGAGCTTTCCATTATGATGGTGGCATAACAAGAAAACCTACATGCGACAAGGATGTGGTTTAGAACTGGAGGCAGAGAAATGCACGGCACAGCCAGCTTATCCTGCGGGAGGGCTGGAAGAAGTTTGCATGGCAGATCAAAGATGAGTTCATAAGGTGAAGAGACTGGATTGTGTGAGAAATAATTTCACTAAAGCATCAAGCTTAGATCCTATCATATTGTTGGGAAAAACAGGTTCACTCTGTGGGAATCTCCCCTACTACTTTCCTTCCTAATCAAAATTCTCATCCTGATTGAGGGGCGAAAAGTTGCATTGGGAAACCTGTGCTTTTTTATTATTGTACTTTGAGTTTTGAGGTACATGTGCACAATGTGCAGATTTGTTACATAGGCATACATATGCCATGGTGGTTTGCTGCATCCATCACCCCGTCATCTACATGAGGTATTTATCCTAATGCTATCCTTCCCCTAGCACCCCACCCCCTGCTATCCCTCCCCTAGCCCTTCACCCCCTGACAGGCCCTGCTGTGTGATGTTCCCCTCTCTGTGTCCACGTGTTCTCATTATTCAACACCCACTTATGAGTGAGAACATGCAGTGTTTGTTTTTCTTGCTGTTCTTGTGTCAGTTTGCTGAGAATGATGGTTTCCAGCTTTATTCATATCCCTGCAAAGGACATAAAGTCACCCTTTTTGACGGCTGCATTGTATTCCATGCTGTCTATGTGCCACATTTTCTTTATTTTGTCTTTGATGAGCATTTGAGTTGGTTACAAGTCTTTGTGATTATAAACAGTGCCACAATAAACATACATGGGCATGTGTCTTTACAACAGAATGATTTATAATCCTTTGGGTATGTACCCAGTAATGAGATTGCTAGATTAAATGTTATTTCTAGTTCTAGATCCTTGGGAAATCACCACACTGCCTTCCACAATGGTTGAACTAATTTACACTCCCACTAACAGCGTAAAAGTGGGGAACCTGTGCTTTGAGTGCTGATAGGACACCACTTAAAACATCAGCAGCAATAGTGACCCTTTGATCATTAAAAAGCAAACATCCTCCTCCTACACACACCTGCAGCAAGTCTCTAACCCATGGTTAATTTGCAAAGGGACCTTTCACAGAGAATAAACTGAAACCAAAGGAGTTCTGGCAACAGCTGCTTTCCCTAGAACATCAAAGACAAAACAAAAGCAGTTGCTTTCTCAAAAGGAAGGTGTGATCTAATTACTTGTGTCGACTCTGCATGTTTTCTATGATGTTTCATTGTTAGCATATGCTATTCCTTCCTATTGTGGACACAAGTGTCTTTTGTGGGCTACTGAGGAACTTAACCACCATATGACATTGTTTCCATAGGTGAGTTGTTTCCTAGTTTTCACCAACTGAATTAGAAACAAACTTGCTGATCAAATGAATCTCTTTTGATTAGAACTACTATGTCATACAGTGTGTCTAACGGGTAAGAGCATCATGGCTTGTTTACTGTTCCCAAGTTTTTATGGAAACCTACAAACATACACAAAAGAAGAATCATTTAATGAGCAGACCTGTATCCAACATCTTGCTTCAGAGCTTCTCAACACCACAATCTATTTGTTCTTCCTCCACTATACATACTCTCTTTTCTCCTGGAGGATTTTTAATGGGCACTGCTGGTCCTCCACCCAGATTCACTTGGTGGATCTGTGTACCCCATTTCTGTGTACCCCTCTTCAGGCTTCAGTGTGCTTCCAGTAGCAAAGATGTACACCTGCAACTCCTCTTCTAAGCCTTGTCCTTGGACTCCAGAGCTGCTTTGCTCAGGAAGTACCTGAGAGCTTATGCCTTCTAAGATGGTTTGTACCCAGCGATGGGTACACATGGAAGTGTAAGAGCCCAGCTCCCTTGTTTCAGGGCAAAGCTGCTCTGAGGTGTGACATATGCCAAGCCATCTGATTTCTTCAACAAACATTTGGCACACAAAAGAGGTTTTGGCTTTAAGTGCCTTCCATACTAAAACTCTGACAAATTGCATCTTTCTGGTTTAGTGGGACACTTGTCAGTTTTGTACATTGGTAATTAGATGTAGAAATTTGATTGAATTCAGCTTTTTCTTTTTTCTCAAACAATATCTCTAATTGTGAATCCGTACTTTGCCTTACATCAGGAGGCTCATAATGTCAAGTTCAGGTTTTGCCAGTCTAACGCAGCCATTATAAAAGTCACTACCCATCTTTCATCTGGAGGCTTTGGCAGCCAATGATGAGTATTAACTATCAGTACTGTTTTGTCATATGTTGCCAAATAGTTAATTCTAATTCTCTTCCTTCTTCTGCATTTGGTAGCTAAAATTCACCTCTAAAAAACATTCTCTCACTATTTGCTTACGCTGAAATGTAATTTGTATAAAAAATCCTTGATTCTTTACTTCTATTTGCAGACTTTTAGAACAATGACTTGGTATCCTAGCAACCTTCAGAGGTGACCAATTGAAGGAGTATTTTTACAGAAAAAAATCATGAAGAATTCTTAGATTTTTACATGTTTGATACATTTTAATCTTTTGAGGTATTCTTTTTGATGATTACATTGTGCCATCTCTGGCCACTGGGACTACATTCACATGGGCTCCTGCAGCTTTCTAGCACCATATCACATACAAGGCATTCCCAGGTCTTACATAATTTCTTCCCCAGACATGAAGTTAGTCATTTTTCTAAGGAACTTGATTTCCTAGAAATCAAGAAATGACATATAGAGACACAATCTGGGTGCTAATGTTGCAACAGTACTGACTTACATTACTTGTACATCTTTTTTCAAAGCCAGAAATAGAAAAATAATCTTAAATTCATATTGATATTTCCTATTCAAAGGAAAGATTGTAGCATTTTACTTAACTTCTTTGATTTTACGTCTTTTGTCTCACTCTTGAGAAGCTTTTCCCCTAACTGCATTAACTATTTGTTTTTATTCTTGAATATATAACTAATATATTCAAAATGCTAATATTAATATGACTACTTAAAGTAGTTCAAGATTTCTCAGTCGTTCCTTTCATTCTGAGAATTATCTTACTAGCAGTGTATAGTCAAGTGGCTCCAATTCTGTGTTTAAAAGTCACGTGTACAAATTTTTCTCTGCATTATTATGCCATCAACTTCATATGTTACATATTTGTTTCCTAATTCTTGGGATTATGAAATATTTTCCTTTTTGTTTATCTAGAGCATTTTCATATCTTCAAAGTCAAAACTATAAAAGCACATTCCTCCCCACTGTCTTTTCCACAACCATGAAGGGTAACTATTTTCTACTAGTTTTTAATTTATCTTTTCTTTATTCCTTCCTTATTGTTAAAAAGTAAGCAAGTAGGTATATTTTTATATACACCAAAAAGCAAATGTACACTTGTTCTGCACCTTCTTTTTCTATCTTTTTGTTTGTTTGTTTGTCTGACAGTGCAGTGGTGCAATCATAGCTCACTGCAGCCTCGAACTACTGGGCTCAAGCAATCCTTCCAATTTAGCCTGGGAATAGCTGGGACTACAGGTGTGTTCCACTATGTCTGGCTAATTTAAAAATAAATTTGTCGAGACAGGGTCTTGCTATGTTGCCCAGGCTGGTTTCAAACTCATGGGGTCAAGTGATCCTCCTGCCTCTGCCTCCCAAGTGTGGAAATGATAGGCAAGAGCCACCATGTCCAACCTTGGATTTTCCCCTGGAATGTTATTTTTATTTCTGTTTCTTTCTCTACTTAGAGTACTTTCCACTAAGCTGTATAGTCACTTGCTGCACTGAGACCCATTTTGCAAATTCAGTCCCCAGAGGGGTTGACGCAAGCCACCAGCCACATGTCTGAGCAGTGTGCTGAGGCAAGCTGAAGACCTGCCAACATG
Organism: Plecturocebus donacophilus; assembly: GCA_004027715.1. Classification (NCBI taxonomy): domain Eukaryota; kingdom Metazoa; phylum Chordata; class Mammalia; order Primates; family Pitheciidae; genus Plecturocebus; species Plecturocebus donacophilus. The sequence continues at coordinate 58,663 of PVKP010003819.1, forward strand.
AAGCGTGGCTGATGAGAACTAAGAAACACTAGAAAAGTGGGGGATACTTCTGCGGCCCTTAGCATGGAGGACGATCATTCAAAATCTCATCTGTCTATGTACGCAGGAATGAGGGTATATAACAGCAGGGGAGTATTTGTCCACCTGTGCTGTTAGAAAGAAATACCTGAGGCTGGGTAACTTATAAAGAAAAGAGGTTTATTTGTCTCACAGTTTGGCACCAGCATCTGCTTCTGGTAAGGGGCTCAGGAAGCTTCCACTCGTGGCAGAAGATGAAAGGGAGCTGGTGTGTGCAGGTCACACGGTGAGAGAGGAGGCAGAGGGCTGGGGGCACATGCCAGGCTCTTTTTAACGACCAGCTCTCTTGGAAACTAACAAAGCAAGAGTTTACTCATTACCATGAAGAAACCACCAACCCACTCATGAAGGATCCACCCACATGACCCAAACACCTTCCATTAGGCCCCACCTCCAACTGTGGAGATCAAGTTTCAGTGTGAAGTTTGGGGAACAAACATTCAAACAACAGCACAGGGGCTTTATAGTCAGACACACTTGATCTTCCATTCTCCCATGATGTGACCCTGAACAGAGGACTTTACCTCTTTGGCCTGTAGGTTCTTGGTGTCAATAGCAAGAATGGTTATGAATAACCTAAAACACACTGTGAATATTAAATGTGATCATGTACATAAAGCCCCTCAGAGAGAGCCCTCATTATTACGGCCATCATTTGATATACAGTAGTCTCCGTGGCAAGGACCAGAGAAAAATCTTATGGGGTGCCCCCACAATGGCCTCCAGTCCACAGACAGCCCCAGGGATGGCTCAGTTGGATGAGTAGCTTAAAAGGATGGCTAATGAGCAGCATGAGGTGGCAGGTGGAAGCCTGACAGAGCAGCAGGGCCCTAAGCAGGAAGCCAGGAGGAATGGGAGCACGTGGAAAGTGTTTTTCAGAAGCTTTGAGGCCAGCAGATTGAGACTGCAGCTAAGAATAATGCCAGAGTGTTGGGAGGGGTAGGGTGCAAGTGGATTCTCTGCAATGCAGCCTTGGAGTTCCATCGATATGTTGGAAGCCTTAATTCATCTGCACAGTATCAGGTTGCCCAGGCAAAGTATTCCCCATCAAATTTCATGAGTGCCTTCAAATAGGTTCACGGAAAAAATCATCCATAGAGAATAAATAGAATAAAGGAATAAAGTAGGGAGTAGCTCCCTACAAGCTACAGGGAGTGTTATATGTGATACCATTTTTGGTGTCAGGCTCATGAAGAAATGCAAAAAATCTAGTAGTCCAGAGCCTGGGAGGAAGCCTGCAGTCCACAACATATCCAGAAACAGCTGCTGATGCAATATGACATACATGGTATGCTAAAATCTATGTGCCCCCACACAGGGTGGATAAAACCAATTCCCAACCCTGAGGGACTTTGGCATACGTGGAGTTTTACCTGCTCAGCACTGATCTCCCTTTAACTGGCTGTGGGCAAAGGGACCATCTATCATAGGTCTAGAAAATAAACCAGAATCGATATTCCTGCCAAGGAGGCAAATAGAATGGAGAAATTCACACTAAAGTGTGTCTCTGGGTTTGCTCTTTCTCTCCCGGAGGCTTTCAATCTTGAAAAATCTCTCGCTCACTCTGTTATCCACGCCTACTTTTCTTCTTCATTTTAAACGCTACGCTTTCCCCAAAGCACATTTCTGATTCTCTTAAGTGAAGCACCAAATCATTAAATACTTGAGCTTAGTAAAGTAAAAACAATCATTTATTTTACGTGGTTCTTTCTATATTTCCATTTTCATCAATAATAGTCCATATATTTGTAGTACACAAATAGGTGGCATATTTGTTATGCTGAAAAACAGGACCTTAGCTGCTCAAGAACTTAGCAGCCTTGACTTGGGGTACCGTCTCATCTTAACACTTGTTCCCTTCTCTGTATGTACAGATAGTTTTGACTAATTATATAATTATATACATATATATGTACACACACGTGTGTGTGTGTGTGTGTGTGTGTGTGTGTATGCCATCAGGTCCTACAAAGTCTTCCCTAACCTTACTGAGTAGAATTAAACTCTTTTTTTTTCTATATCTCATAAAACTTTATTTATTCATACCTATATTTTTAAACTAATCATATTTCTTTAATTATCTATTCACAGGTCTCTCTTTCAAACTGTAAGAATTTAATAAAGAGGAAAGAAACACAAAAAGGTGGCTTGCCAATTTGGACAGATTTATCTTAGAGAAAACAAACCTGAGAAGGGCTTCTGGCTGAGTTAGGTCAAAGTCACACTCTCTTACAGACTAAGAATTTTAAAGGATTCAGGTTGGGAAAGTTTATCAGAGGCTTAGACTGCTTCTGTGTCTCTTTGTTGTGCTTATCTGGGAGGGAGAGTTGTGTGTCTGTTCCCATACATCCTTCTGCAGCTGCAGGCTTATCCCCTGAATCTTCTTTTAACTTCCCTATCTTAGTGCACCTGAGGGGAAGGGAAAGTGCTTATGAAGGCCCACGGTTTTACTGGGGCCTACTGTATGAGGGTGAAGTTTGGCAGTTACCCCGGAGACTTTCCCCCCACTTCCCTCTGTGTCGAGCTATCTTATCTGTGTTTTACCGTCTGCTCTTTCTGGCTATTTGTAGTTAGAAGAGAAGTGACTTCTGTGAAATGCATGAGGCTAGAAAGGGAGCTGAAACTTAAAGTGGTGGTGTCTGTCCAAGATGATGGTGCTACTGCTCTCTCACCAACTGAGCTCATGGAAAAGCTGCATGCCATTAACTTTATGTCCCTAGTACCTAGCAATAGCAGGTAGTCAACAAATGGTTACTGAATGGGTTCATGTATGCAGGCCAAAACTCAAGCAATCCAGAAATCCATTTTCTCTAAACTCATCAAATTCTGATCAAGTAAAGGGGGAAAAAAAAGAATTATAGACAAACCGACCAGATAACCCCTCTGATTTGATAAACTGAGCACAATCACCGTAGACCTAACTTCACTTGACTCTGTAGCTTCTATGTCACTTATGTAATAAGAATCTATATATCATTTCTGCTCAAGCATCTATCTAGTACATCATTTGAAAGCATAGAGATGTTGAAATATTATTCTGGCCTGCAGGGAAAAGTCACCGAGCATAGATATACTTGTGGGGGAATTTCAAAAGTCTGGTATGAGTCAATTGACAAAGACCATCTGCTTCCCAGACCAACAGAGAGGGTCCAATACAGAAACACACAAAGGAAGAAAGATGTGGCAGACACATCAAATGAGCCCACGCATTAGGAAACCCAAACTAACGTAAATTATTAAAACTTAAGTGCCTTCACTTACTTGCAGTTTAAAAGTATTACCAAATTCTCTAGGAAAGTTTAGATGACTGAAAATAAATACCACAGTATTACCAAATTCTCTAGAAAAGTTTAGATGACTGAAAATAAATACCACAGTATTACCAAATTCTCTAGAAAAGTTTAGATGACTGAAAATAAATACCACAGATTTTTCTTGGTTTCTGTGCATCCCCAGATGCTCCAAGTTGTGACCAACTCCGACTCCAGCATCAGCCCAGGTCCTGCCTCTGTGTGATAGGAAGGAAAGCCTATTGACTTTTCTCATCCTCAGTCTCCTGACCTCAAGGTTAAGGCACAACCATTTAAAAGGGTGACTTTGCGAAATGTGAAAGGAAGAGAGGAAGGTAAAGGCAGAAACAAAGTGTGTTGTTCAACATTCATGCCACTGCCCACATATTCTGAGACCCAGCAGCCAAGAGGCAAGTGTGAGAGAAGGAGTCGGTGATTTGGTACAGTTGAAAATGCTGAAAGACAAAGGAAATGAGAGCACCCCCATTTGGGCACCATTTTCTTTAAGGGCAAAAAAGAAAAGAAAAGAAAAGAAAAGAAAAGAAAAGAAAAGAAAAGAAAAGAAAAGAAAAGAAAAATGTTGTAGAGAAAATACAGTGATGAGAACAATTTCCCACTTCAAGCACCAGATGGTACCACTGACCCAGAGCATCCAAACTTAGAAACAATCTGGTAAGAAGGGAAGAAAGAGTTGCCCTGAGCGGATCAAAGTGAGAATGTATTTTGGTGTCTGGCAATTTGCATGAATAGGCTATTTGTAGGTTGCATTTTTTGTTATTTTTTTTTTCCAACTTGGAGAAAGACTTGGGAATACTGCAGTGGTGACCGAGACAGAGAGAAAGAGCAGGCCTTTCCAGGAAAAACAAATATTTCAGGAGCAGTGTAATAGATTAGCATGGACCCAGAGAACTTTACCTTCACAAAGAGTGGCTGGCATTTTACGTCCTGGCACAAGACTATTTGCTTCTCCAAAAACAGAAATGATGGCTGATTTGGTCTGCCAAATCTGGACCATAAAATTGCAAACGCTGGACCAAGCCTCACAATTCAAGTGACTTTTTATTACTAATACCTAAAGTGACTCCATTAACATACAGTTTTAAATAGAAAACTCAAAGAGTTGACTCATAGTATGTAACCATATTTACAAGGAGTTGACAGAATTATAGTAACAGATTATATATTCAGAAAATTGCAATGCACTAATATAACCTCAATATGCAGTGGTCTGAAAAACAATCTTAGTTCAATGATTCATCACCACTTAGTTGCTAAATAACAAAAGGAGGAGATGAGGAATTAAGCTGGAACATTTTTCTGTTACTCACATAGGATAGGAGCAGAAGTATTATGCAGTGATTTTGCAGTATTAAGGTAAGCTGCCCCCGTGTTAATATCTACAGATGTAATCAAGTCTCCAGCTGATCCAGGAGTTAAGAAGAAATAACTTAGGCAGACAGTAAGGGTATGAGAGTCCTCAGTAAGGCTATTCTTTTTTAATGAAAAGCAGCCCCAAATCATTTTCTAACAAAGAGCAGCCTGTAAAGTCGAGCTGCAGACATATACAAGCAAGCTGGGAGCTTGCATGGGTGAACGCCAGCAGGAACTAAGGACTAGACATGTTCAGGATGGCGGTTCCATCTTCCCTTCTCTTTGTCAGCCATGTGCACAGTAAGAGGCAGACAAGTTGTCCCCAATCACCTGGAAATCTCATTTGCATAATAAGATTAGGGTGAGGTGACCATCCTTCCCCACCCACCTCCCCCTGCAATCCTGTACCACACACTATGTAAACGTCATACCTGATTGAACCAATCTGTGAGCCCTACATAAATCAGACACCACCTCCTCAAACGTGATTATAAAGTTCAGCATATCCACCACCCATTGGTCCTTTCCGCCCAGAGATCCCTTTGTATATAGCGAAAGCTTTTTCTCTTTCTCTTCTCTTCTGCCTATTAACCTCCACTCCTAAACTCCTCATGTGTGTCTGTGCCCTAAATTTTCCTGGCACCTGACAATGAACCCCAGGGCATATGCCCCAGACAACGTAGCCACTTCACAGCTACCAGATTTCCCTCCCATCTTCTCCATGTTTGAAAGTAATTTTCAAAATTCAGTTATAATATTAGGAACATTTACAAATAAAATTGGTCATAAAGTTAGCAAACTTTGGGAGCTTGAGGAATTTTTAAATGAAATATACAATCTATAACCACCAGACAGATAAGGACTAGAACAGTTTTATTCTACATCTTCACAGACGTAGGTTCCCTCACATTCCACACCTAATCAGCATCCTACCCCTGAAATTAATGACCATTCTGACTTCTAACAATAGTTTTGACTGCATTTGAGAATCATAAATGGAATCATACACTACGTGATGTTTTATCTCTGACTCATTTCAATCCACATAGTTGTGAGATTCATCCATGTTATTATGTTTATCAACAGGTTTTTTTCATTGCTGCGTATAATTGTACCAACTTGTTTCCCTATTATAGTTTTTGATGGAAATTTAGGTTATTTCCAAATTTAGACAATTATGGGCTGGGCAGTGGCTCCTGCCTATAACCCCAACATTTTGGGAAGCCAATGCAGACAGATCACTTGAGCCCAGGAATCTGAGACCAGCCTAGGCAACACTGTGAAACCCTGTCCCTACAAAAAATATAAAAATTAGCTAGGCACGATGGCACAGGCCTGTAATCCCAGCTTCTCAAGAGGCTGAGGTGGGAGGATTGCTTAAATCCAAGAGGTAAAGGCTGCAGTGAGCAGTGATAGTACCATTGTACTCCAGACTCAGCAACAGAGTGAGACCCTGTCTCGAACTTTTTTTAGACAATTATGAATAAAGCTTCTCTGATCATTCTTGAACTTGTCTTTTAGTGAACATAAGTATTCATTCTTTTAGTGAACATAAGTGTTGAGTCAGATTGTTGGGTCATAAGGTAGAAATGCATTCAGCTTTGGTAGGTGCTGAAAAACAATTTGTGAAGTGGTTGTAGCAATTAAACACTCCCACTGATGTATGAGTGAGTTCCAGTCATTTAGATTCTCACCAACACTAGGTACCAACAGCTTTTTTGATATCTGATCACCACATTTCTGATAATATAGTGGTATCACACTGTGGTTTTAATTTCTGTTTTTACTAATCACTGACAACATTCAACATTCACTCCATTAATAATGTCATCCAATAAATTTTAATGAAGTCTCTATCAATATCTTCTTTTATGATTAGTGCATCTCATGCCCTGTTTAAAACTTTCCTGCTAAACCAAACACCACATGTTCTCACTCATAAGTGGGTGTTGAACAATGAAAACACATGACACAGGGAAGGGAACATCACACACTGGGCCTGTTGTGGGGGGATGACTGGGGAGGGATAGCATTAGGAGAAATACCTAATGTAGATGGCGGGGGGATGGATGCAGCAAACCACCATGGCACATGTATACCTAAGTAACAATCCTGCACGACCTGCACATGTACCCAAGAACTTAAGTACAATTTTTTTTAAATTAAAAATAAAAGAGGAAGAGAGATCTGACCTGGCTTGCTCTTGCCTTCTTGCCCTGTGATGCCCTCGACCATGTTATGACACAGCAAAAAGGCCCTCACCAGACACCAGTCCCTTAATCTTGAACTTCCCAGCCTTCAGAACAGTAAGAAATAAATTTCTTCATAAATTAAATTAAAAAAATAAAATATTTCCTGCTTATTCCAGTATCATGAAACTATTTTCTTTGGTTGCTTCTAAAGTATAATTACTTTAGGTCAGAATCTATATTCCACCTTAATATATTTTTCCTTCTGGTAAAGGTAAGAATCAAAGTTGACTTTTTAAATATAAATATTCAATCAACATCAACTTAGCACAAATCATTGAGAAGATTCTACGTTCCCCACTAACCCTACTATGGTTAGCCATTTAGTCCAAAATAATTTTTTAGTTTTATTTTTAAGCTTCTACTTTTATCATAAATGGATTTTGAATTTTATAAAGTACTTTTTCCATATCTATTTACTTAGTCATGTGGTTTTAATTTTTATTAAGTTATAATAAATTATGTTTTTGATTTTCAAATACTAAAACAAGCTTACTGTGATACAGGAAAAATCTATACTAACACTCTTTTTGTCTGTACCAACACTCAGTACTCCTGTGACTAGGTGTGTGCGTTTTCTCCCACAGTGATTGATTTTCCAACACCAGCGGGGTGCCCTGCAACTCAGTTCAATTCTAACACTAACCAAAGTTAGTAGAGAACCTACAGGTTAGGGGCTCAATCCTGTAAGACTGTCACCAGCTTCGAGTGTCAATTGCCAGGAGTAGGTTTTCAGTGTTAAGTTGAACCTAAAGCTGCCTCCTTACGTATTTTAAGTTTGGCCTAAAGGTTTCCCTGTACATTGTGAACTATAACAAGTAGAGGTGTAAATAGATTGCAGCCTACTCTTGTGGTAATCACCAAGTTCTGGCCAATCAAATGTGCCCAACTGTTTGAACCATGTTCAAATAAGACAAATGCAGAGCTATAACTAATCCCCTGTTTCTGTGCCTCCCTTCTGTTTTCTGTACATCACTTTCCTTTTCTGTCCATAAATCTTCTTCCACCATGTGGCTGCCATGGAGTCCCTGAGCCTACTCTGGCTTGGGAGGCATCTGGTTCACAAATCATACATTTCTCAATTAATCACTTTTAATTTAAATTCAGCTGAAGTTTTTCTTTCACCACCAGTTTACCCACAATTTCTAACTGGCTACAAATCAGAGGTTCCCATAATTCCCTTCTCTGCTTTACTAATTTGCCAGAGCAGCCCACAGAACCAAGGAAAACCATTTACTTACTATTGCCAGTGTAATACAAATGATATTTCAAATGATACCCATGAACAGCCAGATGAAGTGATACACAGGTCAAGGTCTGGATAACTCCTGAGCCCAGGAGCTTCTTTCCCGTGGGGCTGGAGTGCACCTTCCTCTGTGCACATGGATGAGCTCACCAATGCAGAAACTCATTGAACTTCATAGTTTAGTGATTTTTACAGGGCTTCACTATGTAGGCATGCACAATGAACTCAATCTCCAGCACTTCTCCCATTCCCAGAGGATGAGGAGTGGGGCTGAACATTCCAAGTTTCTAATTATGACCAACCCCATCCAGGATCCCACCAAGAGTCCCCTCATTAGAACAAAAGATCTCCTATTATGCAGGAAATTCCAAGGGATTAAGAGCTCTATGTCAGGAACCAGGGTCAAAGACCAAATATTAGAACAAAAGATGAACCTAATACCCCTACTGATCAGGAAATTACAAGGGTTTTAGGAGTTTTGGTTAGGAAGAGAGGGTAGAGGCTGTTTATCTATCTGACTGTCTGTCTACCTATCTATAACTTTATTTTTAAATATGTCACACTTAAATGCTTAGGATACATTAAACTTACTCATAGAATATTAACCCATTTATACATTGCTGGATTTGGTTTACTAATATTTTTCTCAGGAATTTTGCAAATATCCCTAAGATAATATTAGCCTATAATTTTTCTTTCTCATGTTGATCTTTTTGGTTTAGTATCAAGATTATTCTAGCTTCATAAAATGAATTAGAGGACAGTCTATACTCTTTCTCAATCCTCTGGAAGGACTTACATATGACTGGCACTATGTATTTCATAAACATTTCATCAAACTCACCAGTGACACTATCTGGAAATCAGAGTGTTTGCATTCTCATGGATATGCAGTAAGAGTGTATTGATTGTGAAATCTCAGGAAATAAAAGAGATGCTGATGTGTGTGTGTGTGTGTGTGTGTGTGTGTGTGTGTGTGTGTGTGTGTGTGTGTGAAATTTTGAGATCTGGTAGGAAGAAACCTAACATAAGTCACTTTGGTAGAGATTCACAGCCTCTTAACAGTTCCTTCCCAGAGGGACCCATGGCCATTTACACAGTTACTATGCACCAAGAAAGGGAAATACAAAGACCTTCTAGGGACTGTTAGAAATTGATTCTGAACTGCTGCTCCTTTTCAGAGACATGAATGATATGGTGTCCACCAGTCACAGTAGAGGTTGATAGACATCAAGTAATACATGGAGTTTTAGCAGAGTCCTAATGGGACTGAACACCCAGAATGAATAATGAAAATAGATGTAATTCATATTGGATACAATGTCCACATTGGTTTTCTGCATGAGGAGTGGGGGCCATCCTGCTTGGAAGGATCAGACTGGGTCTACCCCTTTTGCTAAAATAGGAAACCAAAAGCAGAAACTCATCCTTGGGGAGAGGCAGAGACTAGCACAACTATCAAAGACTGGAGAGATGCAAAGGTTGGAGGGATTCTTACTATAAATGTTTTGATCCGTCTGTTTTACTGGTATAAAAGCCAGATGGGTTGTGGCAAATGACAGCAGATAATTACAAGCTGATACAGGTGCTAAGGCTGATCACAGCAACAATTTCAAATGGGATGTCTTTACTGAAGGAAATCCACACTTCTCCTGCTACCTGGTATGCAGTTAACGACCTGACAAGTGCTTGATTCCCCACACCAAGCAAAAGGAGTTTGTATTTACATGGCAGGGACAACAATTTACCAGTATGGTATTCATGGCTGCGTAAAACTTTACTACATTGTCTCATGGTTGTGTAATTTCATTCTCACTCCCAATAGCATCCAGAGGAAGTTTATTCACCCCGATAGCTCACAGACTATGATGACTGTTTGTTACATAGATCAAATGATGCTAATCGGATCTGGTGAGCAAAAAGTATAAAGCATTCAAGATGCCTTAGCAAAACATGTGAAGTCAGTAGATGGGAAACAGACTTTTAGAAAGTTTAGGGGCCTGCCAGAATGATAAAAGTCTATTTCTGGAAGACTATTGATCTATACAATGTTGACATTTTCCTCTTAAAGTTAGAAAAGGTGCTGAAACTTGCTCCACCCATGATTACAAAAGAGAACCAATGTGTTGGTTTTTGGAGATCACATATTCTATCTTTTGTTATGTTTCACTAGATACTTTATAAAATCCTTGTAGCAATACCACCATCTGTGGGTTAATATAATGCCTTGCCTATTGCCATGGATTGCCACTCCACATCATCTCCATCCACATTTTTTTTCTTATTCTTTTCCTTTTTTTTCTGATACGGAGTCTCACTCTGTTGCCCAGGCTGGAACAATAGCACAATCTCAGCTCACTGCCATCTCCACCTCCTGGGTTCAAGCAATTCTCCTGCCTCAGCTTCCCAAGTAGCTGGGATTACAGGCACCCGTCATCATGCCCAGCTAATTTTTGTATTTTTAGTAGAGACGGGGTTTCACCAGGTTGGCTAGGCTAATCTTGAACTCCTGACCTTGTGATCTGCCTGCCTCAGGCTCCCAAATTGCTGGGATTATAGGCATGAAACACTGCACTCAGCCCAGAAAACATACTTTGTAACAAAATAAATGCAGTGATTGGCTCATGCCTATGGGGTGCTCTGTCTTCTGTGCACTCACACATAGAAGCACCTTGCTCAACAGAATAGTGGGATATCCTGCTGAAGGCTCTGTTATAGAGCTAGCTGGGAGACACTCCCTTTCAAGGCTGGAATGCTGTCCTGCAGGATATGGTATGCGCCTTAAACCAATGGCCAATATATGACACTGTCTCCCCCTACAGCCAAAATGCACATGTTTGTGAATCAAAGGACAGAGATAGGAGTTGCATCTCATAACTCGAAGACTTTTTGCTTCCTGTTCCTGCAAGCTTGAGCTCAGCAGGTTTGGAAATCTTAGTACAAAAGAAAGGAATGCTTCTACCAGGCAACACAATCATAGTTGTAATTCATTTTTAAAAAGCCCAGTTGGAGCTTTTTACGGTACTGAATCATCAGGGAAGACCAAGATCATATTGTCCAGTGTACACAGTGGACTTATTAACAGGGAAAATTTGAGCTGCTGCTATTCACTGGAGGTCAGGAAATCTGTGTCTATGACCCAGGGTATTCACTGGGGCCCATTCAGCTGAGGTGCTGGCAAGAGAAAGGGGAAATGAAACAGGCAATAGAAGATGACAAATACATGATCCTCAAGTTAGACCATCAAATCAACTACCACACTGGCGATATGGCAGCTATGTGTATTACTTATTTTGTTCCCCCAGTTTCTTTCACTATCCTATAGTACAACACTGATAGTGCCTCATGTTTTAAGTTTCTGGTGAAAGTACAACTGAATTTCTAGCATCCCTTGATGCTATGGTAGCTGGGAGGACTTCACTTGTCCCTTGTGATGAATAAAAAATCTTTTCAGCCAGGTTAAGGCAAGAGTGGATGTTGAAGGAAATGGCTTGAATTGTGACCGACATATTCTATTTGCTCTTCCATCCATGCCCCAGCCCTTGCCACTCTGCACCCTGCTGACCTGCATGAACCACCACTTCCATCTAACATGAACTCTCTTGGCCTTTGGTTCCTGATTTATTTTGGCCACAGACAGCCCCAGCAGGAGAGAGAAGGAGAGAAGAGAGTAAGGTAGACTTCCTCCCTGCATAGCTGCTTCGTTCTAGATCAGCCTGTCTACACCACCCTCTCCTTTATACTCCGTGGAACATTCCCTCCCCTGATCCTTTTGGACCAATTGGTGATAACAGCTCTGCTGTTGCTAGACAAAGGGTACTTCCCGCTTCCTTGTGGCCTCTGCTATTCTAAATTGACAACCCCTTCTTCCTGCTGGGACCCTGATTGCTACAGGTTCTTCATTTATACTCTCCTTCCACTCACATGCCTGCAAAACTATGACTCCAATTATCCTAAATGATTCCCTTCTCCCTCCTTTCTTTTGAAGCACAGAGCAAAGAATCTTTTCATTCAGTTAAATCTCTTTTAAGAGGCAAGAGGTATTACTGTATCTTATGCTTTTTGCCCAACAAAATCGTACAGGCAGGGAATTATAAGGGCCTTGCTCTCTAGAAGAGGTGGAGAGGGAAGGAAGGATCAATACATATAAATACTTTAAAAATACATTCTGTTATAAGCTTCCCTGGCTGACAATCTGCCTGCTTCCAAGCTGGACATGAATGCTCCGCCCCTACTCAGCGGCCTCATCCACAGCCCCCTTGGCAGTAAAAATCTAATCAAAGGAGGGCAGATGTACTTCATTGCTATGTCAACCCTAATTGATTGGCTCCTGATGCATGATATTGGGAACAATTCCGAGGCCTCATCCCAGCTCAGCAGGAAAGAGAGCTGTAATCAATTGGGGATGCCTACCCAGCGACATAGCCAGAGGTACAGCAGCCAGAGCTGTGTGTCTAGTATTTGCCGTCTAATCTAATCTCTCCCTCCATCTCAGCAGCAACCCCTTTTTTGGCTATTAACCACCAGGTGTTCAAGATGCCATTATCTCCTAGGGAGAGGTCAAACTGGGTGCCAGGGGAAGAAATGTAGGTTTCAAATTCTAATACCCTTTTCTATGTAAGAGTGGTTGTTCCATACAGGTTTCTGCTAATACTGGCTGAATAGACATTGGTGGATGATGAGTCTGTATCATCTCACGGTCTTGCTATGTTTTTAGAGCTTTCTTCTTTCCACCCGTTTTAAAAATAAGGTGCCACCAAAGTTTATGCTAATGTTACAGAGGAATTGCAATATTAAAGAATGACTCATTGAAGAATGAGGCGGAGAGATTTTTACACTCCTTTCAGCAATTGTTCTGTGTATCTTTCCCCAGGTTCTCAACGTCAAATTCAAGGACAACTCCCACGTTTTTTTTGTGTCTATTACCTCTAGTTCTGGCCCTATTCTTAAAATCAAGAAGGAACCAGCAGCCTCTGCCTGCCAATCACTGAAACTCAGCATTGGCAATCTGGCAGATCTGGTTTAACACTGAGCTGCTACCTTGGTGTCTCAACAGACTCTCGGCCCTATGTTTTGGTTGCTGTGATGATGGCCCTCTATTCTTGGCATTGGAAGGAGGCTTTGAACCCCTTGTCGGAAGGAGCCTTCCTACTCCTTAAAAATCCTCTTAAGGGATGACTCTCCACTGCAAATCCCCTTCTCTGCAATCTCCTCACCTGTAGGGGGTCTACCATATCATTTTTGCAGCCCTCCCCATACATGGATGGCTGTTAGACGTACCTTAGTCTTGGATCTTACCTACACTGCTGCCTCTTCTTAGGGTCAGTTCCACTGACTCATGTCTAAATCTGGGTAGGTAAGTCCCATAATTGGTGTACACTCTATTCTCTACCTCTACCTCCACATTGCTGCTGTGGAGTCGTGAAAATGTGCACCACCTGAAACTTCAGAGCAGGATTTGCCTTTAGATGCCAGACAGGTCACATACATGAGTACCACTGTGTAAACCAGAGAACAGATGCCCAGTGAAAGAGGGGCATATGCAACAAAACCTTTGCCATTGGAAGCCAGAAATCTAGATTATGTGGAGCCTCTCAAATCACTGATGTTTTCAATTCATTCACAGGTTTAATACTGTTCTAATCCACACAGCATTGGTTTGTGGTTTCTGCTCTAAAGTGAGTAGAAGGTAATTTTCTAGGAACACAACTAACATTCATCTTCCTACATCCCAGCTTACCAATTTTTTCAAATGACTTGAGCAGTTTGCGCATAGTGGAGAACTCATCAACAATTTCTCTATATACGAAAAGAGATCGTACTTGGAGAAAAAATAAAAAGTGTTTCTTCGCTGGGTAGCATTACACACTAATTTAAAATAAAACTTTATTTCAAGCCACATTTATTCCCTAAGAAATGAGATGAAAAGAGACCAAATGAATCAGCCAGATGATTCTAGCTCTTTAATCACCAGCAACTATTGCTGATTGAATCTTCAATGCACATCAGCCTCACTCCCCGAGGTGCACTAAAACAAATATTTAACACATGTCGCCTTAAGATGAAAGATTTCACATGTTTGAAATTAAAAGTACCCATAAATTGCAGCAAAAGTAGACAACGGCATGTAAATAGGAGACGGCAACCTTGTAGTGGAGACAATAACATTATTCATTGGATCATTGAGGTTCAGAACCAGAAGGGTTCTTGTGAATATGGGTTTCTCGATAAAATTACAAAGCCTACCTGTCAGTGTTCTTAACCAACATAATGAAGGTGATACCTCTGAGTTACCCCGAATCTATCTCTTGCTGCTTTTAATATGAAATCAGATTTGGGATGCTGATTGGGTTGTAAGGGTCAACTGTTTTGGTCATTATGACCATCGAAATAACCAGATGCTCCCATTAATTGGTTGTCAATTGACCTGAGTTTTTTATGATGTAGTTGATTCATTGTTGCATTTTGATTTGGTTTCCAAGGTAAAGAGTTGACAGTGAGTGAAATATTCAGCATTTGTGAAAAATGTCCCTGGGCCCTTTCCAGCTACAGAGTCTTAAATTTCATTTTTTCATATTCATAGAAGAAAAGAATGTGGAAAAGCTAAGTTTGGGCACAAAATCAGCCAAACTGTAGTGAGCTAATTGCCTTGCAAAACACGCCTGTAAATGAATATTAATCAGAACAGGAAGTGACTGTGAAAAGGCAAGGATCCATCTTTAAATTTCAACTGAACCCTTTAAAAAAAATTTTTATTCAAAAACATAAGAACATATCACATATATAGACATAAATTATATGTATATAGATTATACATCTGAAGACACATTTTGAAGACACATTTTGCCCCATTTTACTGCAATTGTATGTTGTATTATCTGTAATTAAAACAGGGCCTATAATATAAACAAAATGTTTTAAACACTGTATTTCAAGAAATAAATGTCCCATTATAACAGATTTGTGCAGTATTGGTCCTGGTTGAAACAAACCTAAATTTGATATTTTTCTAGAGGGAAAAAATTAAAGAAGACAAACTTTAATAGTATTAAAATGTGGAGAAATGTTAAGGTTATAAAAATATAACGACCACTAGGGCAATGCAAAGACTCAGTGAAGACGTTAGTTGCTTAAGAAAAAAATTAAAAATAAAGTGGAGCATGGTGTGATAACATTTTACTCATGGTTTTTCTTTTTGATTTTCGGTTTATTCATTTCAAACATTATTAATTCCTGAAAAACACCTGCCTGCTTTTCTAAGTGCGATCCAGAGTCCAGCACAACCGTTATTTCTCTCAGAGCTTGTAAGAGGAATGCGGACTCTGCTCCATCCAAGTTCCCCTCCACTGTGACAGCTGAATCAGAATCTGATTTTACAACATCTTCAGGTGATGTGTATGCACATTAAACTTTGAGAAGCACTATTCTACAGAACACTAAAACAAAAATTAAAAGCGAGATTGGTTCCTGACCTCAATTAAGTCATATTCTAGGTAGGCAAACAGATCAAGTGAACAGGTAATTATGGAACAAGTGTCAGAGTGTGTACCAAGCCCTTTGGGGACATGGAGGAGAAAGTGTGTACCCTAATGGAGGCAATTATTAAAGAGGTAGAGAAATTAGAGTTGGACCTTGAAGACCAAGTAGAGTGAAAAGCATGCCCGGCAGCAGGTTAGGGAATGGCAGCCCTTTTCAAAGAGTGGACTGGCGATGATTTGAACCCAGGGGCTGTGACGGTGAGTAAGGCAGGATGGCAACCATAGTAGGGACCTGGCAATGTAGAATGAACTTCGTCCTTGGGACAATGAGGAGACATCAGAGTTTTGCAGAAGGGCCATGACTTCATCACAATTCTGATTCAGAGATGTGTGCAGTGTATGCAGCCCACAATAGATGAGGAAGCTACCAGCGAGGAGGCTGTTGCCAGGCCTGTATTAAGAAGCTAGGAAGGATTTAAAAGACCAGTCGAGGACAGGATTGATTGGGTGTGATTTTTGACCTCTGAGGTCCATTTAACCAGGGTATCTTTAATACCTGTGGAACTCTGAAGTGATGGATATTCACTAAATGGCTTTAGAGTTTTTATATCTTCCAGATACTCCAAAGAAATTCATTTATGCCATGTGTATACGCTGCCTTGAAGGAGGTTTTACAGTCTTTCTTAAGTGAATTCCGAGTCAACTTTTAGCAGTTTTATAGGAGGATTATATTTTTCACAGAGATCATCCCCATCATTTCTTGGTTCAGTTCTGTTACATTCAATGCACATGAGCTGAATCAGATGATTCTCCTCTAGATGTTTTTTCTTTACTACTAGGCAGGATCCAGCCCATTAAGTGAAAAGCGAAAGAACCAAACACCATTGTCATCTAGTGATAAAAAGGACATCACAGTCCGTCCAAATGGAGAGAAAGTAAGCAACAAAAATGAGCAACAGAAAGTTTTAAACAATGCTAATTCTCCTTGGCTTAGATTTTCTATACTAGAAAGATTCATTAACCAATAAGTCAGCAACCTTTATTGAGGTTGTCTATGTGACCTTTGCACAGTCACAGATATTGATAGAAAAAGAAGATGCTATTCTATAATAAAGTATGAATTATACACACACATGTATATAACCACTCTTAGAAGTAAAGATCGAGGCTCTGGAGCCAGATTAGGTTCAAATTCTTACTGACTGTGTGACCTTTGGCAAATTATTTAACTCTCTAAATCTCAAGTTCTTCACCTAAGGTTATTACCTGTAGATAATAACAGTGCCTATCTCACAGATTCTTTTAACTATTAAATGAGGTAAAATGTGTGAAAGTCTTAGGATGGTGCTTGACCTACAGCAAGAGCTCTATCAGTGTTAACCTCACCGACCTTATTAGGAGACTCATTGGGACTGTAGGGGAAGACCTGGCAATTCCAACAGAAAGGTTAGAGGTAGTATTTCAGCCAAACTTTGAAAGTTAACCAGTCTTCCAGAGAACAAGGTAAGAGGAAGAAGTGGAGTGGGAAACAGCAACAGCGGTGTAAGCAACAGCTGGGAGGTGTGTTTCAGGACATTACGTGTTGAATGGCCTAGGAATATGGGAGAGAACTGCTACAGTCCGGGGGGCTGAGGGTGAGGGGCTTAGCTAGGCCACTGAACAGGGAATGAAGATGAGGGAATATACCGTAAAGCACAGTAAAGCCACAGGACTTGTGCATCCTAGCTAATGTGGGTAAGGTCCATGGAGGCCTCATGACGACTCTCTCTCAAACTTCCCACTTGGGCAGGCGGGGATCCTGTTAACTAAGACTAGGAATACAGGGGACAGATTTCAAGACATAATGATAAATTTAGTTTTAGACAGTGATTTTAGGCACATGGAGGACCATCAGATGGAAATGGCCAATAGCAGGTATATAAAGTGGTGGCACATCATAGGGGCTCAGTGAGCATTTGTTAAATAAACCATAGCACACAAGACAAAGATCTAAGCTGGAGACAGACTTCATCTCAACAATGTAAATGCATGCACTGATTTTTATTTTTTTCAAGTATCTGAACATTTTTTAAAACAATAACTCATTTACTTTTCAAAATAAAAACAACTTGTTTTTGCTAATTATAAAAGCCATACATACCTATTGTATACATATTAATATAGTAAATTAAACAATGAGAAAGTACAGTAAATTTTAAAGAATAAGAAAATCACCAGTAACCCAATCCCATTACCCATAGATAATGACTCAACATTGTTTTATAACTTTCTAGACTTTTATGAAGAAATTTACATACACACATTTTTATAAGATTTAATCATATCTGTAATGGTTTGTACCCTGCCTTTTCTATTACCAACTTATAGTTAACTATGACTGTATATATAAATATGACTGTTTCAGCAGCTGCCTTGTATATCACTGTATATATATCCCATAATTATACACATAATCTAATTTTACAGATATCACATAAAAAGTGAGTCCACTTTCTTGATATTACAAACAATACTGTGAGACCCTTGGAAATACATAATGATTCACATACTCAGCTATTTCCTTAGGATAATGTCCTAGGGAACATTTTTATAAGTGAAATTTCTGGTTTAAAGGAAATGCCCACTTGAAATTGAATAACATGCCAAACTGTCATCCAAAAGTATTTACTAATCTACCTCACCAAAAACAACACAAAAGAATCCTAATCCTCAGCCCTAGTCTGTCGCCGTCATCAACGTTGCTTCGAAACATCAGTTTTTAGTAAGAAAGTTTTGCATACTTATCATTTCCATGTGCTGAGAACATTTAAAATTCACTCTTTCAGCAATTTTGAAATACATATTAACTATAGTCACCATGCAGTGCAATCAATCACCAGAACTCACTTCTCCTGTCTAACTGAAATGTTATAAATTTTGAACATCTACCCCTTTCCCATCCACCCCTTTCAGCTTCTAGTAATTCCCATTCTACTCTCCACTTCTGACTTTGACTATTTTAGATTCCACATCGAAGTGAGATTGTGCAGTATTTGTCTTCCTCTGCCTGGATTATTTCAGTTAACATAATGTCTTCTGGGTTCATCTATGTTCTACAATACATACATGTATCAAAACATCACACTGCACCCCATAAATACCTATATTATTTATCGATTAAAAATAAAATTTAGAGAAAGAGAAAAGACAGGTAAGCTAAGGCCTGATCTCAAAGAGACTTGTAAGTCTGGAGAAAGATTCAGACATGAGTGGTGAGTGGGGGAGCAGAATTTGAAATACTGCCTTCTGGACTGGTGCCTGGAGGAGTGGTATTTTAAACTATGGGAATGAGTTAAATTGCACAGAGTGAATATGTAGTGTGAGAAGGAAAGTGAGCCTAGGACTAACCTCTGAGAAATCCTTCAGTAAAAAGGACGGATAAAGGAAGAGAAGCCAGTGACAAAGATTAGGAGAAATTAGTCAAAGGAGAGACAGCAGGAGACAAGGACACAGCATTCTGGCTAAGGCAAGGGCTGTGTCTTCCACAGTTGCGGTCACTGACTCCAGAGTTGAATTCAAGTCTGTGATTCCTTTAAGACCTCTGTTGGCCTCAATAACCAGAGTCAGGTAGGGTCATAGAAAATAATGAACACTATATACTAGACATTTTCAGAGACGTGAGAATATTCCTTTATCTTTCAAGTTAGGTACCCCAGAGCAATCTGAGCTGTGTGGAATTCTTATTAATGGTTCTAGATAAGACACCAGGAGATTGGAAACCCCACAGCTAAAAAGCCTGGTCTCACATCATTAAACATAAAAGGCAAAATTATTCCATTAAAGTATGACTGAAGATGCAGGTATAGATATTATAGAAATAATGGATAAAACATGACCAAGAAATCCAACAAAAGGTAACTTCCAAATAAATGAAAAATTGTTCCTCACCTATACACTTTTCAATATCTGGCAGGGTAAGGCTTCTCCTTAAGTAGAAAAGAATTATTTAAGAATCAGGTGAGCCTGGCTTTTTAAGAATTTTTTCACTAAATCTGAGACTTGAAAGTCACTGCGAGTTAACCTTCCTAACCTCCAAAACAAAATAAGCTCCTTAAAAAATACGATATATATGTGGGATTGCAAGAGCAATGTGAATATTGCATGAAGAGATTTAAACATTTTAAAAGAGGATTTTTTCCCTAAAGTGTGAGCAAAGCTCTTTTTTGCTGAATATTTTTAGCAAAAAGAAGTCTTTTGATCAGAAATTGTCACAACATATATAGGTAACTGCTAGATTCATAGAATAGTTATAAAAATTTCTTAATAAGTAGTGTCATAGTTTTAACCACTATAAGTTGAAGGATTTTTCTGTAATTTTCAAAGTAAAGCAATCAGACCTGTCTTCTGTAAATATTCTCCCCCTGGTAAATATTTTTTTCTTTTCTCAGTTATTTTTCTGAAAAACTTTCTCCTATGCTAGTGGACACTTAAAAGAGGAAATGTGAAAAAATTTTAATTCTTGTAAGTTCAAGAAAAATAGAATTAGTGCATACGCGGGCCTTAGAAAATATACTCCAAAAGTTTGGCCGTTTGGGATTCCAAGCCCTTTCAACTAACATAGAAGGCCTCAGAAAGAAGCCTCAGCACCAAGGTCTCTCTCAGACCTTCTCTCGCCCACGCCCCCACCTCCCCACCCCATCTCTCTGATCCACTTCGTTTCCCAAAGTGCAAGAATGGACTCTCGGGAATTTTCTGACTATGGAGACCTTTTTCCAAAAGAAGTGCAATTGTCCTAAGACACTTGTCCAATGACCAGGAAAGATTAATCACTGGAGAAAGAAGAGACTAAAAGTCTTCTCCACAGCCAGATAGGCTTTTCACCTATTCCTCTGAGAGCAACTCAGAGAGACTGCCTGGGAGACTTTATCTGCATAATAAGACAACCTTTGTTCACAGCTAAGTTTTCCCCCTTGCCTTCCCCAGAGCTCAGAGGAAATTCATCCCAGACTATTGTTCTTTGGGCTCATTCATTTGCCCTAAAAAGCATTCACTATTCATCTAAAATTACCTACCTCCCCAACTTTCCTCTCCCCTATGAAGAGAGGATGTAAGCTTCAACCTTCTATCCCTTCTTTGAGACTCAAATTTTGGGGAACCCCACGTCCATATGCCTGTTGATAATTTGTGTGACTTTTTATTCTATTAATCTGCCTATTGTCAGTCATTTCAGCAAAACTTCAGTGGGTGAAGAGGAAGTTTTTCCCCAACCTCTGCACATGTTTTAGATTGCCCATATATGATAATCAGCTATCCTTCCTGTTTTACAACCCTTGACACAGTCAAGTTGTTAAGACAACAGAAAAAGGTTCTCAAATGCCTAAGGGCTTAGAACACACACACATACATACACTATATTTTCTAGGAGTATCATCCTGGAAAAAAAAAAAAAAACTTATTTTGAGGCACTATAAATCTGATTGGAAGATTAATTATAGTCCCGTGGAAAAGGATTGGCAATTAGTATCATAGCAAATTTAAATAACTATAAATCATATAATTACATACATGACTACAAAATGAAGCCAATAGAAATATTCATGAAAGATAAACCATATAACATGAACATTATAATGTCATAATGATCATCTGGGTCCCAAGTTCCTGCGTGGCCTTAGATGAAAATTCTATTTCTTCAAAGAAGCCAGAGACCAACTAGCCCTTTCCTCTGGGGCCCCCAATTATGAGCCATTTCCCAATTCTGCAGGCCATGGGGTAGTGTTCCACAAAGAAAATGGCTACAGAGATGTGAATTCCACTTCCAGGCCTGCCATAAAGCCTCCCTTGCAATTCTCTTCTCTTTCTTCCGCATCCCCAGGCTGGAAGTGAATACCAAGGCAACTTTGGAAGTCCCCATTTGAGGACAGCAGGGCCTTCTTCCTCTGGATTCCTAGCTGACTGCATGAAAAGCAGGATCCACCCCACTCAACCCCATCTGTATTCACCACTGCTGGAGGAACATTTTACATGAGTGAAGCATAAAAAATGAATCAAAGATCTTTTTCTGCTAAGCCAGTGGGAGACTGAATTTTAATTTTCTATAACAGTTTGCTTTACCTTCACTAATATAATATCCTACTCAAAATCTGGGAAAATTAGTGTCTTTGTCAAGAACATCACTATGCTCTGGGGATTTCTGCTAACAGTTCTGATCACCGGACCATCAGGATTTATGACCAGCTCTACTGCAGCTTCTCAAAGGTCACACTAATATCACCACCCATGACTCTCTTCTCTTTTTTTTTCCCTCTACATTATTTCATTGACAGTAAGTGGAAGGAAGAAAAGGCAAGAATCATATCTGCATGATAAAAGGAAAAAAGAAATTTATCAACTCCTCCCTCAAAAAAAAATTGGACATGTCTACATAGCAATTGAATCCACAAAGGAGTGGTAAAGAGGAGAAAAGAACATAATTTAATTTATTCTCAGCTAACAGGAAACTGAAATCCATACGGCTTTCCTCTCTCCTGCATGCAAGACAGGTTGGAGAGTCACATCTGTAAGAAATATGCTTTATGTCAAACTGATTAGGAGAGTCAATATTAGACATAACCTCTTTCTCTTTAATGGTAGGCAGGCACACTCCATTATCCATTTATTTCTCTGGCGGGGCTTAAAGGGAGGCCTTAATCAACTTGCCTTATAACCTAAAGGCATTTGGAAGAAAAATCTATATTTGTTTCCTTAGTCGGATTGCTGAAGCATGAAATGGGATGCCTTGTCCTGCTGCCTTTGGTGAGAATGCCATATATTCCGTGTATTTATTTGGAGGGGGAATACAGGAGAATTGTGGAAAAGTTTTATATACTGCCCACTGACTTTGAATGCTATGGTTCAAATGGCTACAGAAGGATAGGCAGATGCTTTCATGCAGAGAAGACTTGCACAGCAACTTTCCCTTTAAAACACAGAAAGATAGCCATTGCAGCAGCATCAACGCAAGAATAAAGAAACATTCTTAAAGTAGTTTATTTTCACCTGACTTCTTTGGGTACCTTAACTGGCAAAATTACAAACACAAACTTCAACATCATCTGAAAAGGGTCTCATGGCTGAATCAAAAAAAGGAAGATGCAGGCCGGTAGAGGACCTAGGCAAAGACCGGGGTCTCCGGACTGCAGGCCTGCTGGAAGGAAACGTGAGGGAGAGGGAGAGGACAGAGGACACGCCTCCACTTGGCTTGGCCCAGACCAGGCCTAGAAACAGGTATAAAACTCATCCTAGGAGGGATTCTGCCTAGCTGCTGTGTCTACCTAGGGAAGTATGTTTTCTCTGTGCCCTGTGTATAGCACCCAGGCTGCCAGGAAGGCAAGAGAAGCAGGTTTAGAAACTGATCATGGCAAAGGGGGCTAGACAGCAGACAGGACCCACTCTATGAACTCAGCACAACTATCATTACACTCTGGGTGGCAAAGCTCCTCCTGCAGCCTCTACTGACCAATGCATGCTGGATACTGGCTCCAGTGGCACTGCTGTAATTATCCTAACATATCCTTCATGACTGCAGCTTCTGTGCACCACTACCGAAGTCCCTATTCAACGTCTAGGGTGAATGCATTTGACTGATGAAGCTTGGGTCTTGTGCAATGCCCTGTTGCTTGCCAGGGGCTCAATAAGGGAGTGTCTGGCCTTTGGACGTTTAGAGTGGAGGGAAAC
This sequence comes from Plecturocebus donacophilus, assembly GCA_004027715.1. Taxonomy (NCBI): domain Eukaryota; kingdom Metazoa; phylum Chordata; class Mammalia; order Primates; family Pitheciidae; genus Plecturocebus; species Plecturocebus donacophilus. The sequence goes on from PVKP010003819.1 coordinate 82,070, forward strand.
TCAACCTTCCAAAAATATTATAACCGGAGAATTCCCAAAACATAAGATCCCTAGCAACAGCCTGAAAAATGACAAAAGCTCCCTACAAGGGGACCATTCACTTGGCTCAAGTGAACCAAGAGAAATCTGTGGGGAAAGAGGGAAAGTGGAGATGACAATAAAACTTCCCAGACCAGAGAGACTCAGGTAGAAGTGTTCCTGGGGAGATCTGGAGAAATGATGAGCTTATAAATCATTTAACTTAAATGTTCAGTGGCAGGAGAAAGCTCTATTTGAACTTAAAGTAAATATTGACAGTGGAAGATATTACAGGAATATAAATGCTATATTTATTTTTAAAGGCATGTAAACTAATAGTGGAATATGAATTTCAGGATCCATATGATAGAATCAACATAGGAGATGATGTTGGAAATCCATTGTAAGAATTCTTGAGAATCTGAACATGTCAGGCAGCTCTCCAGAGTTTTAAGTTTACATATTTATTAACACAAATAGCAAATTATCTAAACACCAGAGGAAAAAAGTTCAAGATTCTGTCAGAATCAGAAATTACTAAAAGATAGCTGATGTCTGCCCAGAAAAACACCAGTTTGGCTCTAAAGTGAATCAATGTAAGTCTAAAGCCAACGTTGGATTCTCCCTCCATTCTTTCCATATAGAGCTAGGGCCTCCAATTTAAGTTCAGTAAACTGGGGGCGAAACACAAAAACAAAATGAGATTTTCTAAACCTCCAGAGTAGTCATGAGCTACATTTTCTGTATTTGGAACTATTCAAGGAAAAAAAAAATCTGACTGGTAGCCACAACTTTTTCAAGTGAAATTGCTTTTTTGTCTTGTTTTGTTCTCTAATTATAAAAATGAAGCAGGGCCAGGCATGGTGGCTCTTGCCTGTAATCTTAGTACTTTCGGAGGGCCAAAGTAGGAGGATCCCTTGAGGCCAGAAGTTTGAGACCAGCCTGGGAAACATAGCAAGACTCTACCTCTACACACACATGCACCAAAAAAAAAAAAAAAAAAACACAGATGAATGGTAAGAAGGAAAGAAGGGAGAGAAAAAGCAAGGTGAGACGGAAGGAAGAAGAGAAGAAAAAGAAGAAAGGAAGAGAGGAAGGGAGGGAGGGAGGGAAGGAATCCGGCTGTAATAATTCAAAAAATGCCAATAAATAAATAAATAAGAATGAAGGCAAAATGACCTGAATTTTTTGCCCCAAAGAAGGACAAAATACAAATAATAGCTACCTCTTTATTTACTCCATTTGTTTGCATAGAGAACCACCTACTTCCAACTCATACTTGAATACTAATGTATTTTTACCAAGGGGAGGCTAATGCCAGATGCCAACACATTTCTGACCACTCTGGTCAAAAGTAGCTCCAAGTCTTCTCTTGAGCACCAAATTCCATTACTTCTAAATAACCCAGGTAGATAAGTCATGTGGGCTTGTCAAGTATAGGAGATGTATTTCTCCCAACCCCTAACAGACCTTCCTAGAGGCCCAGTATACCTGTCCAGGTATGAGGTCACCAACACCAGAAATACTTCACAAGGCACAGGCTCCAGTGGAGGGTAGGAGCTTTTATACATGTAGAAAAGCCTTGAAGGTTATTCCTGAGTTATTCAAGGGAGAAGCCTTCCCTGTCAGCTCAAAAACACTGCTGAGTTCTGGTCTAAGTGCCCTGATTTATAATTGCTTTTATTGCCTACTATGCAACCATATTCACTGACTCCATGTGTTTCTTCATGATGACATTGTTTTATACTTTTTTCAGGATTAGAATATTCTAATTAATACAGAAAGTTGTAAGTTGAATATTTACAATTTGCAATTTTTTTTTACTGGATGCTAGGTTATTATATGCTATATTTATATGGGGAAATTATATGGTTTCTCCTACAAAACTTCTTTAAAATTAATATCACTTATTGTATTATATAAAAATGATTTACCTTTTTCCAAAAAAAAAGTCTTTTCTTACTTGATGGTGATTATTTCAGACTAAGATCAGAAATAAGACAAGGATGTATTCTTATCACTCCTGTTAAACATAATCCTTTGGAATAAAGCAAGAATAATAAATGGAGAACAGATTAGAAAAGAATAAATATCTATTTTATTCAAAAAGATGTATTTATCTTCCCAGAGAAATTCAGCAAACTGTTCCTAGAACAAATAAATTTGTTTACTGAGGTTGCAGAAATACAAAAGTCAACCATCTTCCTAGATAGCAGCAACGAACAATCGGATTTTGAAATTTAAAGACAATGTAATTTATAATAGCATCCCCTGCCCCAATGAAATATTTAGGTTAAATTCTAACAAAATGCGCTCAGGAATTATATACTATAAACTGCAAAACACTACTCAAATAAACCAAGGAAGATCTAATTAAGTATAGAGATATGACATATTCTTGGATTGAAAGGCTCAATGTGGCAAAGATATCAATTCTCCCCAATACAATCCTAACCATAATTCCAGCAAGTATTTTTGAGTAGATATCAACAAACTGATTCTAAAAAGCAAAACATACTAGAATAGCAAAATGATTCTCAAAGAGAAGAACAAAATGGAAGGATTTACACTACCCAATTTCAAAACTATTGTATTTTTTGAGAGGGAGTTTCACTCTGTCACCAGGCTGGAGTGCAGTGGCACAATCTCAGCTCACTGCAACCTCTGCCTCCCGGGTTCAAGTGATTCTCCTGCCTCAGCCTCCGAAGTAGCTGGTACTACAGGCACAAGCCGCCACACCCAGGTAATTATTTTATTTTTAGTAGCAATGAGGTTTCACCATGTGGGCCATCATGGTCTCGATGTCTTGACCTCATGATCTACCCACCTCAGCCTCACAAAGTGCTGGGATTATTATAAAGATACAGTAATAAAGACAGTAGCAAAAGGATAGACACACAGATCAATGAAATAGAAGAAAAAGCCTAAAACCAGACCCACACAAATATAGTCAACTGATTTTTATATATTTTGTGTTGTTAAAACTTGTGGTGGTTACTCTAAGTTTTATAACATACAATTTTAAATAATCTAAGTCCACCTTCAAATAAGAATCTTGCCACACATGTAATGTAAGATCTTACAACAGTGCATCCCAATTCCTTCTTCCCATCTCTTGCACCATTATTGTAACTCATTTCACTCACATACTCTATAAACATATATTATTATACAGTCAAATTACTTTTTATAGCAATAAAATATGATAAAGTGTATTTTCACTTCATTTATGTCCTGTTTACAGATCTAAGTTCCTGATCTATACCAAATTCTTTGAAGAACTCCCTTTAATAATTCCTGTAAAGTAGGAAATACTACTGAACCTCCACAGTTTATGTAGGTATGCAAAAGTATGTATTTGTTTTTCACAGTTGAAGGATATTTCTCCTGGATGTAGAAATCTGGTTTGGCAGGCTTTTTCTTTCAACACTAAAAATCTCACTCCATTGTCTCTGACTTGCATGGTTTCTATTGAGATTTCTGCTCTAACACTTGTTCTTATTCCTCCATCGTGACAGAAGTCCCCTATCCACGGTTCCACTTTCTGCTGGGTCAGTTACCCACGATAAAGCACCATAAGCTATGTTGAGCTAATGTTGCTGCTTTAAAGAACATTCATTTTGAGAAGCAGTTCATTTTGAGATGGTGCATGTCCTTCTCTCCTCCTCTCCTTTCTTCTCACATCTTTTTAAAAATTGGAGTGATATAAAATGTTAGAATTTATTTGTTATTGTTTTCTCATGTCCTTACTTGAGGAAATAAAATTTTACAAAAAAAAAAAAAAAAAAAGATATTTGGAGAGAGAAATATTTGTAGTGTATTATTATAATTGTTCTTATGTATTATCATTGTTATGCTCTTACTATGCATAATTTATAAATTAAACTTTAGAAATGCATGTATAGGAAAAAATTATAATACATATACTATATATAGGGTTTGGTGCTAGCCAGTTTCAGACATCCCCCGAGGGTCTTTGAATATATTCCTCACAGAAAAGGGGAGACTACGGTAATGTATGTTTTCCTCTGGTTGCATTCAAGAGTTTCATTTTGGTTTTAGTTTTCAGCAGTTTGAATAGGCCTATGAGTGTAGTTTGGTTTTGTTCTTACATTTTCCTGTTTAGTGTTCTCTGAGATTCTTGGATCTGTGGTTTGTTATGTCACTAACTTAGAACCATTCTCAGCCATTATTTCTTCAAATATTTACTCTGCCTCAATTTCTTTTAGTTTTTCATCTGGCATTCCCAATAGGCACGTTAGAAAGTTTCAATTATCCCACGACTTTGTGATGCTTCATTTGTTGCCGTTACTGTATCATTTCCTAACTTTTTCCTCTTGGCATTTTAGTTGGGGTAATTTCTATTGACCTATTTTCAAGTTGACTAATCTTTTCTTAGGCTATGTTGAAAGCATTCTTTACTCCTGTTATTGTGGGTTTTTTAATTGATGTATCATAGTAGTATATATTTGGGGGGTACATGATTGTTCAATACATATATATGAAATATAATGATCAAATTAGCATAATTGGTATATCCATCACCTCAAACGTTTACCTTTTCTTTGTGTTGGAAACATTACAATTCTTCTCCTCTAGCTACTTTGAAATGCACAATATATTAATTGTAGTGTCCCTCCTGAACTATGAAATACTGGAACGTATTCCTTCTATCTAACTGTATTTTTGTGCCCATTAGCCACCCTCTCTTCATCCATTTCTAGTGTTGTCATTAATTCTCTTACAGCTTTTATCTCTCCACTGAAATTACCTGTCTGATCTTGTATATTGTCTATCCTTTTATCAGAGACTTTAACATATTAATTATAGTTCTTTTAAATTCCCCATCCATTAATCCTATTACCTGTGTCATACCTGAGCTTCAGTCTGATGATAATTTATCTTGTCACACTGTATTTTTATTGCCATTTGATAAGGCTCATAAATTGTTGGAAGCTAGACATATTATATATGACAGCAGACACTGAGACAAGCACTTTTTATGATTAGAGATGAGCATGCATTGGATGTAACTAGGCTCTAGTGTAAGGGTTTGTGTTAACCTAGTCAGGAGCTGAGCTGTGTTTGAAGTTCATTGTTGCTACAGTTCCCAGACTCGGAGTTTGTTGTTGACGATGGACACCAGAGACTCCCAGTCCTTCCAGTGGCACTTTATTTTTATCTCTCTGATTGGCTTTGGATATTTGCTTTGTACTGCTCACCAGAGATAATTTGCCTCTTACAGCTCTCCAGGCAAACTTCCCTATTATGTTTTTACATGAGCTGGTTAGCATGCTGGTCATGCTGTGTTGGGGAGGACAGCCTCTGGTATTCTGACTAAGCATCAGACCTGAGCAGGTTCTGAGAACCTAGTTCTTAGGGGAGTGTCCTTCACAGGAGCTTCTGCCCTTCCTCTGGAAGTAGAACCTCTTTTGCTCCTGTCCCCACTCCTCGGCTGCAACTGGTATCTGCCAACATGCAGGCTCCGGTTTCAACACCCTATCCCCTGCAGAATGTGGCTTTTGATTTTTCAGCTTAAGGGTAATAGAGGGATGTGTCTGGGCAGAGGTTTGGTGATTGTCTCTATTCTGCCCCCACCCAAGCTGCAGTGAGACTCCGCCATAGCCCTGGCTACAAGCTTTGATAACTTTTCCCTGCAGGCTAAGCTTTTGTTATATAGGAGAGACGGGAGAGGAGCCTCCCTGGATTTCACATTGGTGGCTGCTGTTTGCATCCACTAACAAGCACCACAGTTGGAACGGTGACACAGAGCTCTCCCTGAATCTTACCTCATCCTCCCTGTGAGCTCTTAGACAAAAGGCCTACACAGGGTTAAAAGCCTTCTCTGTCTGCCTGTATCTGCTGCCCTCAAGGGCTTCATCCTCTTCTTCCAGCCCACACTCAGATTTTAGCAGTTCAGTGAACATTTCTGTGATTCTTAATCCACCTCTCCTGCTATAACAGAGTATCTGAGACTCCGTCATTTATAAAGAACAGAAATGTATTTCTCACAGTTCTGGAGGCTGGAAGCGTAAGCCCAAAGTGCTGGCAGGTTGGGTGTCTCGTGAGGGCCATCTCTGCTTCCGAGATGAGTCCCGTTGCTGAATCCTCCGGAGGGGACAACACTGTTCTCACATGACAGAAGAGACAGAGGGCAAGAGAGCCTAACTGGTTCCTTTTGAGCTTTTTTTTTAAAGGCACTCATGACCTCCTAAAGGCACCACCTTCTAATAGTACCACATTGATGATGAAGTTTCAACATACGAATTTTAAGGGGACACATTCTGACCACAGCGTAGTTTAATTTCCTCATCAGTTTATACGGCATCCATGGTTGTGTGCTCCAGGCACACATAGGCTTGGGTCCTATTTCACTCTGTAGACCCCTGTATCTCTCCAGAATTCAATTTAGTTGTTCCTTCTGTCACCTCAGTTCTCTAGTGTTTTTAAGCAAAGCTAATTTTCCCTTTTTCTAGCTTTTTCTTTTTGTAGAATTGAAGTGACTTTTTTTTTAAAGCTGTCTACATCTCCAGACAAAAACCAGAGCCAGGTCAATTGATTTTTGACAAGGTGCAAAGGTAATTTCATGGAGAAAGGGTAGGTCTTTCAATAAAGAGGACTGGGACCACTGGTTATCTATATGCAAAATGTGAACCTTGATACACACCTCACAGCTTTACAGAAATGAACTCAACATAGATTGCAGCCCTCAATATAAAATGTAAGAAAATAAAACTTCTATAAGAAAATGTAGGCAAAAAACTGTATACCCTTTGTTTTGGCAATGAGCAGTTAGATAGGACACTAAAGCGTGATTTGTAAAGAAAAAATATATAAACTAGACTTTATTAAATACATTGCTCTACAAAATACTCTGTTATGAAAAGATAACTCACAGAATGAGAGACAATATTCCTAAGTCATCTGATGAAAACCTGATACACAGAATATATAAAGAACTCTTAAAACTCAATAAGGGAATGATGATTCCAATTTTTTAAATGGGGAAAAGGATTACACACTTTGCTGAAGAAGATATACAGATGACAAAATAGGCATATGAATATGTGCTCAACATCCGAGGTATTAGGAGAAAGCAATCTGAAACCATGAGATACTATTATATACATATTGGAATCACTAAAATAAGAAAAGCTGATGGTATCGCACACTAAGGAGGACACAGAGCTACAGGAACTCCCATTACATTGCTGGAAGAATGAGCAATGATGCAGCCACTCTGGAAGTTTGACGGTTTAACTTCTTAAGCATATGCTTGCCATACAACCCAGCAATGCCTCTCCTAAGCATTTACTCTATTTACTAAAGTTAATCAAAAACTTATATTCATACTACCACCTGTACTCAAATGTTTATAGTGGGTTTATTCATAATCACCAAAAACTGAAAACAGCCCAGATGTCATTCAATGGATTAATGGATGAACAAACTCTAGTACGTCTATTTAGTAACAAAAGAATGAAAAATTGATACACAATTGTCCGGCAAGTATACAAAGTGAAAAAACTTTAAATGCATTTGCCTAAGTCAAAGAAGCCAGATCCAAAAAGCTACCTATTGTGTGACTCCATTTATATGATATTCTGGGAAAGACACAGTTATAGACATGAAAAAAAAAAAAGCCAGATCAGTGGATGGGGGAGGGATTGACTACAAACGGCCACACAAGGACATTTTCAGGAAGATTAAACTATTAACATTAGGAGAAGCTGGGTCATGGGTATATAGAACTCTCTGAACTATCTTGGCAATAGTTTGGTAAATCTAAAATTGATTTTTTAAAAAAAAGGTTTGAAAGCAAACAGTAAGGCTTAGCTCTGCAACTGATGAGAAATAAAATAGATTTTTTCACATAACAGACTAGATTGTAGAATGAGAAACTCAGAGGATGGCTAGCTTAACTAACTTATACTTTAAAATTTACAGAGTACATAAAGGATTAATTGCCAGTTTTCAAGAACTCATCATGATTCATGAGCTATTTAAATAACAGGAAGAAATAAAGAATAAACTATACATCTTTTGAGAGTGAAATAAAAATGAACAAAGGAACATGGATATTTATTCTAATACCATAAAGTAACACTCTTCAATAATTCTTATATCAGTTTACTTCAAAAATGTCCAGATCTAGAGAACTTAATATGATTTTTTCTTGTAAATTAAGTGAATAAAATAATCGACTGCTCTGAAAATAAAAAATTGGGATGTGTTGTAACTTGCATATGTTGACAAGTTACATTATTTTTGTAATCAGTGTGTCCCATTCAACCAGGCTAGGAAACACAATGACGTTAAAGTTACTTTAACCTTCAGATGAAATGACTCATTCCACATGGATTGCTGGGCCCCATTTCTTGTTGAGAAAAGGTTTTTCTTGCCTCTCTGGGACCCTTCAGGATGTGCTATTATGTTGGTGTAAACATTGTGGTTTTTGCATTGCTGAAATTTGCCAGTTGATATTGGAATACATTCTTAAATAAATGTGGTTACATCATAAGTCAATTTAATGGGCATTTCTGACTTTATCTTTTTTTTGCTAATGACATATTAATTGCTATTTATTTTAATGTTTATTTTAGACTATGGAAATAATGTTAGGCAAAAAGCAAATGTGATTTGCTCGAAGATTTTCTTATTCGAGTTCAAAATGGGTCATAAAGCAGTGGAGACAACTCATAGCATCAACATCATATGTTGTCCAGGAACTGCTAAGGAACGTACAGTGCAGTGGTGGTTCAAGAAGTTTTGCACAGGAGATGTGAGCCTTGAAGATGAGGAGCTAAGGGTTGGCCATCAGCAGTTGACAAGGACCAACTGAGAGTAATCATCAAAGCTGATTCTCTTACAACCACATGAGAAGTTGCCGAAGAAATCAGTGTCGACCACTGTATGGTCATTTGACATTTGAAGCAAACTGAAAAGGTGAAAACGCTTCATAAGGGGGCGTCTCATGAGCTGAGCAAAAATAAAAAAGTTGGCATTTTGAAGTGCTGTTTCTCTTTTTCTACACAACAAAGAACCATTTCCTGATTGGATTTTGACATGTGAAAAAAAGTGGATTTAATACAACAACTGAAAATGATCAGCTCAGCGATTGGCAGAGAAGCTCCAAAGCACTCCCAAAGTCAAATTTGCATCAAAAATAGGTCGTGGTCACTGTTTGGTGGTCTGCTGCCCATCTGATCCACTACAGCTTTTACATCTGAGAAATATGCTCAGCAAATAGATGAGATGCACAGAACTGCAATGCTTACCGTAGGCACTGGTCAAAAGACAGGGCCCAATTCTTCTCCATGACAATGCCCAACAATACATCACACCACCAATGCTTCAAAACTTGAATGAACTGGGTTACAAAGTGTTCCCTCATCCACCATATCCCCTGACCTCTCGCCACCAACTATCACTTCTTCAAGCAGCTCAGCAACTTTTTTTGCAGGGAAAATGCTTCCACAACCAGCAGGATGCAGAAAACGCTTTCCAAGATTTTGTCGAATCCCGAAGCATAGGTTTTTATGTTACAGAAATAAACAAACTTATTTCTCTTTGGCAAAGGTGTGTGGATTGTAATGGTTCTTATTTCGATGAATAAAGCTGTGTTTGAGCCTAGTTATCATAACTTAAAATTCACAGTCCAAAAGTGCAATTACTTTTGCAACAACCTAATATATTCTAAGTAAACTGAGGTCACTAAAGCACCCATCTAGCGAGCAGTGCTTTCAGGAGCTTTCCTGGCGACCAGCACATGTTGCATTATAATTTGAATGGATAATTTTGTGAGCCACAGGCCCCAGCCCTCTCCTGTTTCAAGTCAGACAAATATAATAACACCTTGCATGACCCAGCACGTTAATGCTGAGCACATCCCTGTGCTAAGTGCAGCCCATGGAACCATGAGTCAGAAAGTCTGGGTTCAACACCTACCTCTCTACCTGTGTTCTTTTCCTCAAATCGCTCAACCTGTCTCAGTCTGCTTCCTCATTCAGTGAGAGTGGTGATGCCTACGTGGCTGGGCCACGGTGAGGACAAATGAATGATGTGGAAGCATGTCTTGGTGAGTCGTGAGGTGCTGCATATAAGGAAGGATCTACCATTATTCCTCAATAGGAAAGAGCAAGCCGTCTATACTGCCTTGACTGGGCACGGTCAGAGGCTCTAAGCCCATGTTGTTCACATCCATTAAAGACCCTCTTGTGATTTGGCCACCTGGTGATATAGGAGTTAAGAAGGAATTACTTAGGCAGAGAGCAAGGGCATGGGAGTCCTAGGTAAGGCTTTTCTTTGTAATGAACTGCAGCCCCAAATCATTTTCTAACAAAGAGCAGCCTGCAAGGGGTCAATGCCTGCAAGAACTGAGGACCAGACACTTTCAAAATGATGGCTCCATCGTCCCTTCTCTGCCAGCCACGTGTACTGTAAAGGAGCAGACAAGATGGCCCCATCAACTGGAAAGCCATCTGCATAAGAAGATTAGGGTGGGCAACCAGCCTTCCTGACTATGTGGACGTCACACCTGATCCAACCAATCTGTGAGCCCCGTGTAAATCAGACACTGCCTTCTCCAGCCTGCATATAAAATCTGACGCAGTTCACCACCTCCCCACTTTTTCAAATCTCTCTCTCTCTCTCTCTCCTCTCTCTCAAGGAGCTGCTTTTCTCTCTCCTTTCTTCTATTAAATGTTCCACTCCTTAACCCACCCACATGTGTCTGTGTCCTGAATTGTTTCTCAGCAGTGACAATGAATCCCAGGGTATATAACCCAGAGAGCACAGCCACTTCCCTGGGAGACTCGTGCTCTTCTGTGGAAGGTCAATGTTCAAATTGTTTGAGTGATGCTTATTCCCAAACTGCTTGCCATATCCTCACTCATTTCAGTCTTTTAGCTGAGAGCACATTTAACTTTCACTCCACCTGCAGCCTGAGGCTCCAGCAGTGTCCCCTGCATTGGCTATTCACTGGAGGATTGCCACCTGGAAGACGGCAGGACAGTGAGGATTCCAGTGCCTCTCCCTGCTGCTCTGCCCTTCTCAAAACTGTCCTTAGGTCTCCAGAACCTCAGAGTACAGAAGAGATGATTCAACCCTTAGAATTATCCCTTCTAATCTCCACCTGTCCATTAAATCCCTCTCTGCCTCCTGTGACACTGACTCAGCTTCTCTGGGCTTCAGGTTTCAAAACTGATGAGAGATAATGTCACCAGTGAACATTCTCAGGACTTTGCGAGGTTGAACTTATAAAATGTAGAGCATGTAAGATAACAAGGGGCCTTAGAAGGGCTGCAGAAATCTGGCCAGTGGAATTTGTACATGCCAAATTGAAACTCACTCCTTATTTGTACAGCAAAACACTACATATTTTCGATCTCAAATCGAAGTCTTAACATTTCTTCCTGAAAGTTCTAGCCAGAGCAAACCGGCAAAAGAAAAAAATAAAGAGTATTCAAAAATTGGAAAAGGAGTCAAACGATCTCTGCCAATGGTATGATTTTATGCCTAGAAAACCCTGGTGACTCCTCCAAATGACTCCTGGATTTGAGAAATGAATTCAGCAAAGTCTCAAGTCACAAAATCAATGTACACCAATCAGTAGCACTGCTATACACCAACGACCAAGCTGAGAATCAAATCAAGAACTCAATACCTTTCACAATAGCTACAAGAAAATAAAATTCCTAAGAATATACTTAATCAAGTAGGTGAAACAACTATAAAATACTGCTTAGAGAAGTAACAGATGACACAAACAAATGGAAATGTGTCCACGCTCATTGACTGAAAGAATCAATATCATGAAAATGACCATACTTCCCCCCAAAAATCTACAGGTTCAGTGCAATTTCTATCAAAATACCAATGTCAATTTTCACAGAATTAGAAAAATCAATCATAAAATTCATATGAAACCAAAAAGAGCCCAAATAGCCAAAGCAATCCTAAACAAAAAGAACAAATCTGGAAGCATCATATTAGCTGACTTCAAATTATATTATAAGGCTATAGTAACCAAAACAGTATGGTACAGGTATAAACGGAGATACATAAACTATGGAATACTACTCAGCCATAAAAAGAATGAAATAATGTCTTTTCCAACAACTAGGGTGGAACTGGAGGCCATTATTCTTTTTTTGACATTAAAAAATTTATTAATCCACAAAATAACAAACTTATTGCATATAAACGCACAATTGTTTTCATGAAAAATAACTATAGTTTTTGACCAAGTGTTTACAATTACCTATTACTTATCCTTGTAACTTTTGTTGACTAAATTTTAATCAGATTTCTCTCCTCCACATGGGCCCCTAACTTTTGCTTGCCTCTACGTTTGAGCAACCCCTAAAGCACAAAGGCGCAAAACATCCTCCCTTTAAAGCTCCTTCTGAGAACTGGCTAACCACAAGAGAAACACCTCTTGTTGAAGTACCTGATTTCGTCACCTGTTCACCCTCCTGTTTGCCCTCCCCAACCACATAGTCCCTGCATCTCTGCTTACTCTTCCCTATATACAAAAAAACTTTTTCTGTTTCATTTTAAGATGCTTGTCCATCCTGAGGTGAAATCATTCTCCTTAATGCAATTATCTTTCCAAATAAAGTCTCTCCTTATCTAAGTCTGGTGGTGTTTCTATTTGATATTTTTTTTTAAATTTATTTTACTTTAAGTTCTGGGACACAAGTGCAGTGCATGTAAATGTGTTACATAGTGGAGGCCATTATTCTAAGTGAATTAACCCAGGAATGGAAAACCAATAGCCTACGTTCTTACAAGTGGAAGCTAAGCCATGGGTATGCAAAGGCACACAGTGTGGTATAATGAACATTGGAGACTCAGAAGTGGGAAGGATGGGAGGGAGATGAGGAATGGAAAAACATCTGTTGAGTATAATGAACACTACTCAAGTGACGGGTAAACTAAAATCCCAGATTTTACCACTAAGCAATTCACCGACATAACCAAAAATCACCTGTACCCCTCAAGTTAATGAAATAAAAAATTTAAAAGATTAAACATTTCTTCCTTTTTAATTTTCTCACAGCATTTGATCATAGGATAGATGACATCATAATTATTTGAACAGTTATGAAAATGGGATATTTATTTGAATATTTGTAAGGAACAATGACGTTATATTTCTGTAAATATTTTAATATTATTTGGGCAGTATCTCAGCGTAGCTGCTTGGGATTCAAAGATGAATGAGAAACATTCACCACATATGAGGAATTGACCAGATGGTGGTGGAAACAGGTTGTTATGAACTGAATGTTTGTGACTCCTCCCAAAATTCACATGTTGTAGCCTGAACCCCCAAAGTGATGGTATTTGAATGTAGGGTCTTTGGGAGGTGATTAGGTTGAGACGATGTTATGAGAGTAGGGCCTGCATGGTGGGATTAGTGTCCTTATAACAAGAGGAAGAGACCAAAGCTCTCTCCCTCCCACACAGTGTGAGCACATGCCAAGGAGGTAGTGCTCTGCAAGCCAGGAAGAGGGCCCTCATCAAGAGCCCAACTCCATGAGCACCTTGGTCTTGGACTTCCAGCCTCTAGAACTGTGAGAAAATCAAGTGTCTGTTGCTTAATCCACCCAGTCTGTGTTCTGTTATAGAGGGAGCACACTTAACATACAGTTACATAAAATTTAGAGTATTACTGCATCTGGATGGACATATCTATACCTCAAATATATGTAGATGCAATGGGAAAACAGGGTAAGGAAAACTTTCTTGCTCAGGAGCAGTCATAAGTAGCTTCATCAAGGAGTAAATATTTAAACTAAGACTTGAATTCATTGATTTATTGACTATTCAATATTCATTGAATGTTGACTATGCACGTGGTGCTGTCCTGAGTAGTAAGATTATAGCAGTAAATATATACATTAAAGTTTGCTCATACACAGTTCACTTCTAGGGGAGATGAAACCACAAGGCAATCAATTATGCAAGGAATGAGATGCTTCAGTCACCTGGAGTGTGAGGTGCTGAGAAGAACCATAAGAAACAAGGCATTGTTTCAATGGTAACGAAGAACCAGATTGCATGGGCCTTCTTTCAGGATCTTAGGATTTATTTACTTGACTACAAATATGCAAAGGTTGGATTTGCTCGATGGTGGTTAGGTTTATAATGCTGGAGTTACAGCTGCAAGACCTCTTTTCATGTTGAAATTCCTCTGGGAAAAGTAATTTGCATTTGCAAGTCTGCAACTGTCTGCCAACCCTGGTTCTTTACCAAAACCTTTGTTAAAATGTCACAGTTGTGGAGTTTATTAGGAGTGGAACCCTCACCCCAGAGCAGGATAAACTGTGCTGTGCACAGTTAGTTTAGGACCAGGTCAGCTGAGCTGCATGCTGGTTGTTACACCACCAGACTGTGAGCCTAGGAGCAGAGACTAAATTGATCATCGAATTCTAACCATGAAGCCTGATGGCTGGCACATAATAGTTGACCAACAATTAGCATAAAATACCGTATTTGGGAGTTTACCATTTCCATTGCATGTGATAATTATTCCATTTCAATACAGCTGTTTAATTTTATTAATTTTAAATACACTGTGTACCAGCAATGATCTATAAATCACTTTAGGCAACCACTCTACTTTCAAGCAAAGTATATTAAAAAAAAAAAAAAAAAAGGAAATACTTCTGATCCCTAGAGTATTAATCTCACCCATGCCTTCTGTCTCCTGCTTACACAGAAATCTGTCTATTAAGACTATAGGGCTCCCAGTGGGAGAGTTTATGCTGACAACTAAGACTTTAGAATGTAATAAAAGAGATAAAGCTTAATCTCAAATGAAACTAAAAAACTGTACAAACGAAAACACACTTTTAAAAAGAAGCTTGAATTACACATAGAACAAAGCCCCAAGCAGCTCAATCTTGGGCTGGAGTCACTTTCACAGAGCGGCCATGAAAAATAATGAAAACATGGCCAGACACGTCTTCCACCTTCAGATGAATCTGAATGGGGATGCAATGAAGAACCACAGCACTGCCTCTCAGGATGCTCTTCCCCTTGCCTCCCCCTCCCCACCTATGTCTCCTGGCTCAGTGACCCCACCCCTTTTTCCAAGATCCCCCCCAAATCCCTCCCAGTCCACCAGTGCCGTGTTTTTCCTCTTGCAGCTTTCCTCCCATCTTTATTGTTTTTCCCCACAGATAATTTTTGTTCTTTCCAAAGCAACAATCTCGCTGACATTTCCAGTTTTGTCTTTATTTTCTCATTTCTCCAACTACTGCAGCCAGAGTCCAGACACCAGGCTTTGAGGGCCAGCAACTAAGTTGGCAGCTGCAGAGGGCCCCAGGCTTCAGGTCCAAGCAGGATTCTCTTCATTGTGCAGAGAAGAGGTAACGATAACAAACACTTGTCATAAAAAAAAAAAATACAAACACATTTTCCTTTAGCCCTATCACCTATGCAGAGTTGTTTTACTTGCTGAAATTATTCCAACATCTATTGGGAAAAAATTATAAAAATATCTTATAAAAAAATATTGTCACTCCTTAAAAGATCATCTCCAAGTAAGGCATAACTGTAATGAAATCCGGAAACCAAAACTGATATGAGAAACATAGAGGCAGGGGAAATTCTAAGCCAAGAACAAGGAAGCTATGAAAAGAAAAGGTGGTTGAAAACAAGGTCTGGAGGTCAAGGAGGCCCAGCATCAAATCCTGAACCCAGAACTTAACATGGATGGGACTGGGGATTGGCATTCAGTAGTTCTAAAGCTCCATTTCTTTGCTGTAAAAATCATAGACCAATCTTAAACTGTTAAAGTTGTGAAAGGGAAAGTGGTCAGCAAAGAGCTCTGTCCAAACTAAGTATTCTTTGTATGTTGGTTATTATCATGATCATGTGTATTATAGTCAAACCTCAACTCTAGGCCTATTTATTTCCAGAACATCAGGTTTTGTGTGGATTAACATTATAGAGTGTTTCCTACTTTTTCGTGAGACCTTCAATTCTTATTACAAAGTTTCTGATTTGTCCCCATTGTTTTATGCTTAGATATAATAGATTATTCTACATGTGTTCTTGGAGTTTTCTATAAGCCTTAAAACAAGTTAGAGAATTTCAAGTTGCTATCTGGTGGAATATCGCATATGAGGTTATTGTCATATGAGCACATACATCTACACACACACACACACACACACACACACACACTTAAATACATATATGTGTATATGTGTGGGTATTTTTTTAAGCCTTAGATTGCAAAATTATTTTAAGTCACCAGGTTCCAGCCAGTTTTCTGACAGTGTCATCAGGACAGACAGGCTGAGCTAAGTCCTTTCTAAGGGTGTGCTGGATGATTTCATACATATTTTTCTATTTATAAAACCCTAGTGAAATAATAAGCTATACTCCAGGCAGCCTGAGAAAGTCTTACGAAATTGTTATGATTTGTTTGTGAGATAGAGGACAAATTCCATGGTAATCTTCAAAGAATTTTAATAAGGGTGAAAGGAAGACTTAATTAAGGAGTTCTTTGTGGCTTTAAAACACACACACACACACACACACACACACAGCCTCTACAATCACTTCCCCATGGCGTCTTATCACTATAGTACAGACACAGTTGCATCTTTATCATGTGCAGCAGGGGCTGAGGCACAGAAACACATAAAAATGATGGCAATGCATTTATTTTTAAGGACAACACTGTCTGCTTTTCTTTCAGGCATCTAACTTCTGTGCTTGGATGTGAATTGCTGTGTTTAAGCATGGCTCCTATCTAACCAGCTTTCTGAGAATGATGACCATTGCACTTTAATTCTCTTTTTTCCTCTTTCTATGCACATTCTGAAAGGCCATTGCACTTTAAAGTGTAGTACTGTTTCTAGGGGATTCATTTTTCTAACTGGGGTTACGGTGGGGTTGTAAGATAACAGACTTTTGTTTTAAAATTCAAATGGGGCCTAAGGATTATTAAGAGAGTTTAACTCTGTTGAGACTTCTTCAGCTACTTACTCATTGGTTGCAACAAGTACAAAAGCAACTTGAATGTTCAATGACAAGAACTTGGTGTTAAAAAATTAGGGTACATTCATATGAAGGGATGTTTGCTGTGCAATTCTGAAAAGTGATCTTGGAGAAGAATGTACATTACCATGCAAATAAGTCCACTGAGTGAAAAGGAAAGAAAAACAACAACACAAAGCCACACGCACTACATGATCTAATTTTGCTTAAAATACAAACCAACAGATGTGATGCTGAAATTTTTACTTTCTTCTTATCTGCATATTCTGTATTATCTACAATGAACAAGCATTAATTTTGTATTATTACAAAAAGGTCTTCAAATTGTAAGCTATGGGTGTGGTATGGGTTGTGGAGAAGGTGGATTAAAGACACTCCACCCTGTCTCTCTCACTGAATGCACCTATAATGCTTGGACAGAATACAAGAAAGAGCTACCTGAGGACTGTGATACATGGATGGTAACAGGTGGATGGGGAAGGAAGACAGACTTTGAAGTCTTTCTGATCCAGTGGTGAGTTTTCCATGTTTTCCCTTCAGTATCATCCATCCTGAAATCAAAGGTACCCTGAAACCCAGAAATGCACACCAGGTGTGAACAGAAAGATCACTGGGAGAAGACTTCTCTTGCCCTTGTATCCCACAGCAATGCCCAATCAACACTCCAATGACACTGGCAGCAGCACTGAAAGCAATGACAGTAGGCAAGCATCTGAAAGTCTGAGGAAACGGAACTCTTCTCTCTGACGGAAAGAACTGTGGTCCTTTGAATTTTCAGGGGATGCACATTGCTACATATGTTTTGTCTCTTACCCCTCCTGCCACTTGGTCTTGGACATAGGCACAGTTGCAATAAGTTTGCACAATGTTGGGAAAAATAGAACTTTAGATTTCTAGCTAGAGAACTGAGAAGAGAGGACCCAGGGAACAGGAGTGCATTGGTGGAGTCACAGAGAGGAGAGGGATCAAGAAAGTGACCCCATCCCCATAAAGTTGTGTATGAAGTCCCGAGTGCCCCTCCTACCTGTGCATTTGTAAATCTGAACCTTATCAGCGTATCACAGGCTTTGACAATTGAGCTATGGGACCACAGACTATCCACTGAGACTGGTCTCAGCAGCAGTGAAAATACTTTCAAAATGGAATTATGCCAGCCTCAGAGAAGGCTGGTTAGAATTTGCAGACCAAATGTAATCAGGGTGACTGCATGCCAAAACAACGGCAACAACAATAATTACTAAGTTAACATTCTCTTTAGCATTTAAATAAGACCCAGGGTCTCATAATGTCCAGAATATAATCAAAAATTAATTGGCACACAAATAATCAGGAAGATCTCAAGTCACAATAAAAAGTATAATAAGAGTTGCCAACTCTAAAATTACATAAAAGTTAGAATTAACAGACTTCAAAGCAGCTATTATAACCATGCTCCCCAAATTAGATGGCGTAAACATACCAAATAATAGATTTTAAATGTCAGAGTGGTTAAAAATAAACCCAAATATACACAGGTACTCTCTCTAAGAAACCCTCTATATAGGTATGCAAAAAGTGAAAGGAAGCAGTAAGATATACCATGTGTACATGAATCAAAAGAAAACTGGAGTATCTACATTAATATCAGATGAAGCAGATTTCAGAACAAGGAAAATTACCAGGAATAAAGAGAACATGGCATAATGGTAAAAGAGTCAATTCATCAAGAACTCATAACAATCCTGAATGCATATGCACTTGACAACAAAGCCTCAAGGTAAGTGAAGCAAAAACCAATAGACCTGAAGGAAAGGAACTAATCCACAATTGTAATTGAAGACTTCAACAATCCTTCTTCAGACATCAGTCAAACAAGTAGAGAAAATCATCATGGATATTGAGAATTTAACATTGTCATAAACTATATCTAATTAAAATTTATAGAACATGTCACCCAACAATAGCATAATACACAGTGTTTTCAAGCACACATAAAACATTTTCCAAGGTGGACTATTATTGTGTCATAAAACAAATGTTAACAAAAGAATTTGACCAAGTATATTCTCTGAACATAATAAAATTAAACTAGAAATTACTAAGAGAAATGTAACTGAAATTTTCAAACACTTGGAAATTAAATAATATGCTAAAATAATCTATGGGCCAAAAATGAAGACTCTAGGGATATTAGAAAATATTTTGAAGTGAATGAAATAAAAATACAAAATATCAAAATTTGTGAGATTCAAACAAAACAATGTTTGAAGAAAAATTTATGGAATTAACTAATTTTTGAGAAAAGAAATGTCCTAAGTCAACCTAATAAATTGAAAAAAACAACAAAATAAGCCAAAAGCAAATGGAAAGAAATAATAAAAATAAAACCAGTAATCAACGTAATCAAAAATGCAAAATCAATAAAAAATTAACAAAACTAAACGCTAATTCTTGGAAAGATGAGTAAGAGTGATAAACCTCAATCCACACTGACAAATAGAAAGTAAGAGAAAACTTAAATTACCGATATTAGAAATGGAGAGAAGACTGTCACTGAGGACTCCATATACGTTAGAAAGGAAACCAGAGCACAGTACAAACAACTCTGTGCACGTAAATTCAACACCTCAGGTAAAATGGACGGATTGTTTGAAAGCCACAATCTACCAAAACTCACCCAACAGGCAACAAATAAACAGAAATATCCCAAATCTATTAAAGAAAGTGAATTATTAGATAAAAAGCTTTTTAAAGAAGAATCTCGAGGCTTGTCTGCTTTTACAGCTACATTCTATCAAATGTTTGAAGAAACGACACCAATTCTACTCAATCACCTCCATAAAAGAAAAGAAGTGAGAACATTCCTCCCCATATATTTGATGAGGTCGGTATTACCCTGATACCCAAATTGGATTAAGACAATATAAAAACTACAGCATATATTTCTAATAAACATAAATACTAACATCTTCAAGAAAATATCAAATTAAATATATAATATACATGATTAAATATATAACAAATACTAACACACCATGAATACTATTGTTCGGTGACTACAATACTATAAATAGTTCAGTATTAAAACGTAAGTAAATGTTATTCATCATATTAAGGGAGTACAGGAGATAAAACACATGATCATATCAATTGATGCACACAAAGAAAAAGAAAATGACAAATTTCAACATCTATTCACAAATTTTTCTTAACTCAAAAAACTAGTAATAGAACAGCACTTCCTTAATCTGATAAACAGCATGTCAGCTAACATCATACTTAATAGTGAAAGACTCAATGCTTCCCCCTAAGATAAGGAACAAAGCAAAGATGTCAACTATTACTATTTCTATTTAATCTCATACTGGAAATCCCAGTTAGCATAATAAAGCAAGAAAGATAAATGAAGACAAAGTTTCTTAAATTAATGAGAAAGTTCAGGAAGGTTGCAGGATACAAGATCAACATACAAAACTCATTGTATTTCCATATACTATCACTAAACAATTAGAAACTGAAATTTAAAACAAAATATTTACAACAGTATAAAATATAAAAATATGTTACTATTTTGTATAAATATAACAAAGTATGCAGAATCCTTCTAGGAAAACTATAAAATCCAAATGAAATAAATCAGAGATACAAATAAAGGAAGAGATATACTGTGTTTCTAGATAGGAAGATTCAGTACAATAAAAATGTCATTTAAAAATTAACCTCCAGATCGAGACCATCCTGGCCCCATGGTGAAACCCTGTCTCTACTAAAAATGTAAAAATTAGCTGGGCATGGTGGTATGCACCTCTAGTCCCAACTACTTGGGAAGCTGAGGCAGAAGAATCACTTGAACCCAGGAGGCGGAAGCTACAGTGAGCTAAGATCAGGGCCACTGAACTCAAGCCTGGTGACAGAGCAAGACTCCATCTCAAAAAAAAAATAATAATAATAACCTCCAGTTTTACTGCAGTTGCACTCAGAGTTCCAATAGAAATTTTTGTAGACACAGATATGCTGATTCTATAATTTACACAGAAAGGCAAAAGAAAGAAGGAGAGTAGTCAAAACAATGTTGAAAAAGAGCAGAATTGGAGAACTCACACTATGTGATTTCAAGAATTACTATAAATCTACAGTAACTATAAATCTATAGTAATGTGTTTGTGTCTACAGGAAAGACATATACACCAATGGTAAAGAATAAACGATAAAGAAACAGACCCATACAAATATGTCCAGTGGATTTTTCAGGAATGCACAAAGGCAATTCAACTGATCGAGGATAGCGTTTTCAGCAAATGATGTTGGAATCATCAAACATTCCTATGCAAAAAAACAAAAAACAAAAACTGAACCTCTGCCAAAACCTTATACCTTAAACAAAAATGAATTGAAAGTCACTTGTACTCTACATATAAAACAAAACATTTAGAAGAAAACATAGGAGAAACCTTCAAGACCTGATATTAGGCAAAGAGTTCTTAGATATGATACCAAAAGCATAGTCTACAGAAGAAAAACAATCAACAGATTGGATTTTATCAAACATAAACATTTTTTCTCTAAGATGTCATAAAAGAATGAAAAGATTACCTGTACAATGGAAGAAAATATTTCCAAACTGTGCATTCAATGAAGAGCTCACATTCAGAATATATTAAAAAAGAAAAACCAAAAACTCAATACTAAGTGTATTAGTCTGTTCTCAAACTGCTATAAAGATACTACCCGAGACTGGGTTATTTATGAAGGAAAGAGGTTTAATTGACTCACAGGTCCACATGGCTGGTGAGGCCTCAGGAAACTGACAATCAATGGCAGAAGGCGAAGCAGGCATGTGTTACATGGCAGCAGCTGAGAGAGGGCAAGTGTGGGAGAACACAGGAGAAACTACCATTTATAAAACCAGCAGATCTCATGAGAGTTTACTCACCATCATGAGAACAGTATGAGGGAAACTACCCCCA
>PVKP010003820.1:0-104016 GCA_004027715.1 Plecturocebus donacophilus
AAAGATAGCATTTGGAATATCTGATGCACACCACCACAACTAATTTTTAAAAATGTATGGAGTTGGGATCTTGCTATGTTACCTAGGCAGGTCTCGAACTCCTGGGCCCAAGCAATCCTCTTGCCTCAGCCTCCCAAAGTGCTGAGATTACTGGTGTGAACCACCATGCTGTACTAGAATTTTAAAATTTATGTTGACCCCTGAAACCACCTCACTCCCATTGCCTCTCTCTCCTGCTCCATGTTCCAAGAATTCTAACCAGCCAACAAGGCAGGAAAGCACCTACTACCTTGACCAACCTCCCTCTTCCCACCCTCCTGGATTTATGAATTCATGGGCCAAAGTCACAAAGCTAAGTCATTGATGAGCTGCTTATCTCTATTCCAAGGAATTTTCCAACTTCCATGTCCTTGCTTCCTTTCCCCTGGGTGCCCTGATCCACTGTCTCTGCCTCTGATGCCCTGTCTATTCTAGATGGCTGGGTGCTTAGATATACCCAGAATATCCTGGAAGGATGCCTGAGATCTGATAGCGGGCTGCCTCTGAGGAGGGGCCTAGAGGATGGGGTGCGGAAGGGGAGAGGGAGCCCTGACTCTCACTCTGCACCCTCATCTATGACCCGGATATTTTTAGCCACATGTTTGTATAACTACAACAAATCAACACATAAGAGAAAAGAAGAATGCTGTTTCTAAAAATCTCATCTCTTCTGTGGTTATCTCAGGCCACTCTTCCATATGAATCATCTGTAGGCAAAGGGATGCTTTCCGTCCTTTCAGCCGCACAAAATTCTTTGTTTATGCCCCTCTGATGACCCTGTCCTTTCTCGGTCTTTTATCGCAAGCCTATGCATCGACTCAGGTTCCCCTTCCTCAGCTGTCATCTCCTTGAGGGCAAGGCCATGTCTGGCTTTATCCTGTAACCGTCCCAGCACCTAACGTTGTGCCTTGTAAGTGACAAGTTTACTGTCTGAATATTGAATTGTTGAAACAGGCAAAAAGGATGGTGCCACCAAAAAAAAAAATGTGGATTCATTCATTAATTTATTCAACAAAGAGTTATGGCAAATGGTCATAGGCCAGGGATCCCAGGGGATATGGGATACACAGGGAAATGAAGCTGACCCTCCCCGCACGGAATCCTCATCTGGATCTGTGCTTTCCAAGTCTCCCTGAAGATCAGAACCTTGGGGAGGGCTGGTCTAAAAATCCCTGGCTCCAAACCAGAACTATTGAATGAGAATTTACAGGGGAGAAGCCCATCAATCTTTTTTTTTTTTTTTTGAGGCAATGTCTGGCCCTGTTGCCCAGGCTGCAGTGCAGGTGTGCAGTCTCAGCTCAGGTGATCCTCTTGCCTCAACCTCTCAAGTAACCGAGACTACAGTCACACACCACCATACCCAACTGATTTTCCATGGGTCTATTTTTAACAGACACCCCCGGTGATTAAGGATTTTAGAAACACATTGTATGTTGGGGGTTAGAGGAGCAGATAATATATAAGTAAACAGATAAATGAACAAGACTGCTTCCAATATCCATACATGCTGTGAAGGCAAAAAATAAAATAAAATACAAATAAGTGAATAAGGGCATCCGATAGCATCTAATAGGGAACCGCAGGGGCTGCCTGAAGCCGGGGAGCAGGGGAGAATTGATTCTCAGCGGAAGTGTCTTCGCTGAGACCAGGAAGATGAGAAGGGGAAGCTATGCAGGGATCCAAAAAAGCATTCCAAAGAGGGAAACAGCCAACCAAAGGCCCCGAGTTGGGGAAGGATCTGCCTTCTTCCTTCCCACACTGGAAAACTCAATTCCAGTCACTCAATTTCTTGTTCTTTGTACTGTGGGTACATCTGGCTCCTTCCAAAATGTGGCTGCCTCTCTCACCCACACAGTGTGAGAGAACAGCATGACTCTAGCAGCTTTGGAAATATTGACCTCCGGAATGCTAATGTAACATAGCTTTCGGTCCTTAGGCCGAATTTTCCTTTAAAAAAGTAACTCCAAGTGAGTGGAAAAAAACTGCAACAGGAAGAATCCAATCACAGATCCCTGTCTAAGGGCAGCTTGGTGAGACCAACTTAGGCCCTTTTCTTTGGAGTATTCCATTCTGGGTAATTAGCACCACGTTCCTCTACTGATTAATCTTCATGAGGGCAAAGGTCTTAAGCCTTTGATGTTCAGACTGTTTCCTCATTCGGCCTCCAAAAGGTTAAGTCAGGATGGCTGGTTGCCCACAGCAAAAACAGACCCTTTCCCTGGCATTGTGTTTCGCAGAGAACTTGCAGATCTTTCACTTCTGTTCATCTTCCTGATAACCCCGTGGTATAGTAAAGCAAATCGAATTGTTCCTGTTGTACAGATGGGGTAGCCACAGCCCAGAGAGAGAAGAGAACTGACTTGCCCAAGATTACCTAGTGTGTACCAAAGCCAGGGTGCCTCTGACTCCTGTTCCAGAACTTCCCTGACTCATGGTGGTGAATCGCCACTGGGAGTTTAAATCTGTGTCCTTCTCCAGGTCTCAATGTCAGGGTCACCTCCCAGGGGAAGACTTCCCTGATCCCAGTGGAGAGCACTGTGAAACCTGGGCACAAGGACTTGAATCCTTGGCTGAGGGAGCAGGGCCCACAGTGCTACCTGGGTCATCTATAGACAGAATTTCTCAAACTTCATTAACTTTTATGTGCATGAGAATCACCTAGGAATATTGGAGAAATGCAGATTCTGACTTAGCAAGTGGAGCCTAAGATTCTGCATTTCTGTCAAGCTCCTAAGTGACACCAATACCACTAGTACATGGGCCAAATTTTATGTAGCAAGGACCTGCAAGGCTGGAGGCGAAAGCAGGATGGAATAAGACGGAAAGAAGGGCCTCTGTCCCCAGGCAGACCTGGGTGCATATCAGCCCCGCCACTTTATTTCATTACAATAAATCATCCCTTTTGGACAGAGTTCAAAGTAGGCCCACCGTGCTGAATCCTACTCTGAGAAAGCAAAGCTGCCTCTCCCAGCCTAGACCTTCAGGCTGCTGCTGCTGCTCAGATGGGCAGATAGCACAGCAATTGGTAAGTTCCTATTAAGGATACTCTTTCCTTTGTCTTTATATGATACCGAAATGACAAGTCGTTGAGGGAGTCCATGTGAATGGAGAAATGGCAACGGAGTCACATACCTCCAAAAGCAGTTAGTTCCTGCAAGGATGAGCTGCTAGGAATTTCTGCTCCCTTTTCTGATTTTATGGATATCAGTAAATGTGACAATGACAGGTGAGAATCCATGGAGAGCCTCTGGCTTGATCACAGTAATCAGTTTTTGTGTTTGAGCAGCATGTTGAGCAGTTTTGTCTTTGAGCAGTAGCATGTTGCTACTGAGGAAGGAGAAAGTCTTCAATTAAGGGAGCCGTGCCAATAACAGGGCATTTCTAGGTAATACAGCTGAAGCCTTCACTTTTGTTGCTACAAGGCCA
This sequence comes from Plecturocebus donacophilus, assembly GCA_004027715.1. Classification (NCBI taxonomy): domain Eukaryota; kingdom Metazoa; phylum Chordata; class Mammalia; order Primates; family Pitheciidae; genus Plecturocebus; species Plecturocebus donacophilus. The sequence continues at coordinate 3,466 of PVKP010003820.1, forward strand.
TTACGTAAAATTGCTAAGGCTGTTTGCAAACCATGCTTTAGCTTATTCATTCAGTTAATCTATTCATTCCTTCATTTCTTTTTTCAGACATTTATCCCTTTGCTCACTCTTTTATTCTTTCATTGATTGCCCTTTGCTCACTCTTTCATTCATTCACTGATTGACAGCTTCATTTACTCATGTATACATTTACTGAGTACCTAATTTATACCAGGCACTGTGCCAGGCTCTAAGGAATCAAAGTAAATCTACTCCAAGTCATCAAGTCAATCTCCCCTGCCCCCATAGTATCCTATATCCAGCCAACAAATTAGACCCCTCAATGGCCTCTCCAGTTTAGTGCTGAAAAACCAGACCAGCCATTTATTATCTTTTGTTTGAAGATCTTCCCTGCTTAAAGTTATCATGTGGTTCCCTGTTGCCTGCAAGATAAGGCCAAGCACCAAAGTAATCTCCAGACTCTCACCCCAACACATGCATTCCACCATGTTGAGCTGCTGGAATTCACTGTAGCTACCATGCTCTTCCCAGTCTTTGCATATGCTGGTCCCTCGATCTGGAATGTCCTGCAACCCCCTTGTCTACCCTTGCTGCATACAGCCACTGATCCCCAGAGAGACTACCTTGGAGTGGGTAAGAGTAAGAGCTCCTGAGTTCAAGTCTTCACTTCCCCACAGACAGATTTTACGGAAGTCTCTTCAAGCAGTTTCACATCCATTCTCTATTTGGATTTGCACAACTCTAGGGAAAGGTAATAAAAGAGTTGCAGATCACAGGCAAGTGGAGTGACTTGCTCAAGGTCACAAAGCTAGCAAGAGTCCAGTGTCTAAGCTACAATCTAGCTCTTCCCACTCCCTTCTCAGCGTGGATACTAGTTTACAACACACACAAAGAAGACGTTAGCCGCTGAGAGTCATTAATTGATACCTGTAGGCATTTTTATTACTTTCCACTGAAGCCTGGAAGGATCTGCTCTGGCCGGACAAGTAAGCTGCAGAGGAGAACTGAGGTTATTGTGTGATGATTCAGATTTTTCAGAAAAGAGGTTTTGCCTGAGATATTTAAATAACTCAGTTACTGCCCCATCCAGGAGAGGACAACCAGGCGGTGGTGTATGACTTCTGGGTGGGAGGGGAATTGTGTGGGAGGCAAGAGTCAGGCTTCCAGAGAGAAATTACCATTTTGTATTTATTACTTTGGCTCGCAGGAATGCCGCAGGGACAGGCTTGCTAATACATTGGATAATTGCCTCAGTTCACCACTTCATTTTGCAGTGTGTAGACAGCCTAGGTGCAGGTTTGCAGGACATGATTCAGCCCAGGCCTCCCAGGAACCCAGAACGCTCTCTGAGGGCATGAGGTGCTGGTGCGGAGGCGTGGGGCATGGGAGAAGTGAGGAAGTACCAGGTATCCTGAGGTACCAGGGGGCACCAGGATCATCTGGTCACTTTCACCACAACTGCAGAGTGACGAGAGTGGAGGAAGAGTCCCAAGCTAGGAACCAGGAGACCAGAGTCACTCTCTACCACTAACTGCTGGGCAACCCTGGATCCTTAGCTGCCCTTCTCTGGGTGTCTGGTGCCCATCTGGAAAATAAAGGAGATCGTAAGTCAGGATTTTTCAACTCTGGCTGCACATTAGAATCATCTGGGGACATTTAAAAAAAAAAAAATACTAAAGCCCAGACTCAACCCCTAGAGATTCTGATTTCACTGGCTTGGGATCAAGACCAAGCATGGGTATTTTTTAGCTGGAGTTGAGTTACCAATCTACGCAGTCTTTCTTAGTATGGACATTCTAGGAGTCTGTGTTGTCAAAAAAAGCAACAAGTCAGTGACCTTGAGTTCCAGGGTCACTTGCTTCCATGTTTAGATTTTTGCTATCAGTTATTTGTACCTGCTGGATTATCTGTACTATTCTCTCCCCAGTTAGGTTTCCTCTCATCAGTGAATGTTGGAGAGCTAAACACTAGGAGGCAGGAAGCTTCTCTTCTGGTCTTTTTTGTATTCACTCTGTGACCATGGGCAAATCAATGTCAGCTCCCTGGGCCTCAATTTCCTCATCCCCAGCTAATGAGAAAGCAGCTGGCCCCTGCCTACCTGCAAGCAGGTGTTGGAGTAGAGTTGGTTTTTTGTGGCTGTCTGGTTTACAAAGCGTTTTCCCACCCAGAACCTAAGGTCAGCCTGAGAGTAGAGAACACTATTCCATTTTCATAGATGAGAAAACAGATGCTCAATGTGGTCAGATCACTTGCCCAAGGCCACCCAGCCAGTATGAAATGGAAACAGATGTCAGATCAGGTCCTATCAATGTCACTTCCAAACCAACTTCCACTAGTCCATTAACATTTCTGCACCTCAATTATCTGTAAAATGGACATAAATACCACCCATTGCTTTGCCACAGACTGACTGTGAGGAAAAAAAAATGATAACCAGGCAGAACTTCTTGTGAAGCCTGACACAAAGCAGATGCTCAATTAATATTTCCTTCCTCCCCACCCCCATCATTTCTCTCATTCTCCCTTTAGTCTTTCTTCCCCACCCAATGCTACTTTTTAAATTTTTAAAGACTGGCACCTTGAGAGGCAATTCACTGAGCATGACCTTGGGCAAGTTGTTTAATCTCTCTGTGCCTCAATTTCCCCATCTGTAAAGTGGGGATAATGGTGGCATTTGCAATTGTGAGGGCTAAATGAATTGAGAGGACAGCTTCTGGCATAAAGCTTTGGCTGTTACTGTTCTGTTTCTTTAAGGCCTTCCTTCTCCTCATTGGGTCCTGGCATGAAGGAGTACTCCCCACCTCCACCCACTCTAGTGGTTGCTGAGTGAACAAGGGAGGGATCCCACCAGGCAGAGGGACAATAAATAAGCCCCGCTCCCAGGTCCTTCCTGTGTTCTCAGCTGTGACAGCTCTGCTGAGTACACACAGCCCCCAGGGTTCCTGGGCGGGAGTAACAACCCTATATCAGGGGATTGCTTACTATCTTGAGATGGGAAAAAACAGAAAAAGCTATAAATATGGAGGATTCATCTGTGATAAGTCATGGTTAGAAACCCCAGCTATATAACTTTTTAATTCTCCACTCCAGCTTGTAAGCTCAAGCAGTAAAAACAGTCACTAGTAATTTATTTTTTTTCTACTCTTTTAATTTTGTAATTTTTTTTCTTTAACCAAGCAAAAAAAGTCCTCCTAAACTCACCTTAAGCTTTTATTTTTTTCCCCCCTTAGCAGTCATAAAATGTGGCCATGGATCACAATTTAAAAGCTATCTCTTCTCCTACATTACCAGAATGAACATGTACAAACTCGGGGGTAATTTCTTAACTGTTGTTGCAACAGGAATGAGTCCTGGGCTCTGCTTGCATGACCTGTCTCCAGGTGGACAAGGAGGCTGGCATGGAGGGAGGCAGTTCAGTCAAAAGGAAAAGACACTCTGCAAGGGTTAGGTTTGAGTCGCTTCTCTTTCAACTTGGAGCTGAATAATCTCAGGCAAGTGTCTTTCCTCCCAGGGCTCAGTTTTCTCATTTGTAAAAAGTTTATGAAAAAATAGTGACAAATCTCCCTCACTGGGATGTTCTGAGAAACCGAAGAGACAATGTATAAAAAATTGTTTTGTTCCATGTAAAGCATCATAAGCATGTTGGAGATTATTGCTACTGCTGACAATGATGATGATGATGGTGATGATGCTAACAGTGATGGTGATGGTGATGATGGTGGTGGATGACGATGGTGATGACAATGATGGTGATGGTGATGATGTTGACAATAATGGTAATGATGATGATGATGGTGCTGATGACGTTGGTGATGGTGATGATGCTGACAGTGATAGTGATGGTGATGATGGTGGTGGATGATGACGGTGATGACAATGATGGTGATGGTGATGATGCTGACAATAATGGTAATGACGATGATGATGATGATGATGGTGATGATGTTGGTGATGGTGATGATGCTGACGATGATGATGGTGGTGATGGTGGTGGATGATAGTGATGGTGATGATGGTTGTTTATAACGATGGTGATCACGATGATGGTGATGGTAATGATGCTGACAATGATGGTGATGATGATGGTGGTGGATGACGATGATGGTGATGGTGATGATGCTGACAATGATGATGATGGTGATGATGGTGGTGGATGACGATGATGGTGATGGTGATGATGCTGACAATAATGATAATGATGATGATGATGATGGTGATGATGTTGGTGATGGTGATGATGCTGACAGTGATGGTGATGGTGATGATGGTGGTGGATGACGATGATGGTGATGGTGATGGTGCTGATAATGATAGTGATGATGATGATGGTGGATGACGATTTGATGACTATGGTGATGATGATGTTGGTGATGGTGATGATGCTGACAGTGATGGTGATGGTGATGGTGATGATGGTGGTTTATGACGATGGTAATCACGATGATGGTGATGGTGATGATGCTGACAATGATGGTGATGATGATGATGATAGTGGATGATGATGGTGATGACAATGATGGTGATGGTGATGATGCTGACAATAATGGTAATGACGATGATGATGGTGATGATGTTGGTGATGGTGATGTGCTGAGAGTGATGGTGATGGTGATGATGGTGGATGACAATTTGATGACGATGGTGATGATGATGTTGGTGATGGTGATGTTGCTGACAGTGATGGTGATGGTGAAGGTGGTGGATGACGATGGTGATGATGATGGTGGATGACGATGGTGATGATGATGTTAGTGATGGTGATGATGCTGACAGTGATGGTGATAGTGGCACATGATGACGGTGATGACATTGTTGGTGATGATGATGATGCTGACGATGGTGATGATGATGGTGGATGATGGTTGTGATGACAGTGTTGGTGATGGTGAAGATGCTGACAATGATGATGAAGGAGGGATGGTGATGATGGTGATGATGGCAGTACAACCATGTGCAGGGTAGGGCTTATGGGTTTATGTGATAAGAAGAGGATTTTCCTCAGAGCTTTATATATCTCTATATACACAAAATGCATGCTCAGTAAAGAATTCTTCACCTAAAATCTATTTCATAATTCAATTTACCTCTTAGAGGTTTAGGTCATTCATTCAACAAGAATTAATTGAGTGCCTGCTATGTGCCAGCCCCTGTTAGAACTGGACCACAGCACACAAACAACACAGTCACAGTTCTTGCCTTCATGAGGCTTATAGTTTAAAAGACAGTGGGTTGGAATGGGATGGTAAAGGTAGATGGCAAACATATAAACAAATGCCCTAATTTCAGATGATAATGAGCACTCTAAAGACAAGAAAATGGGATAATAGGATAGAGAGAAATGGAAAAGGATGCTTGCAAGATGCTTTAGCTCATTAGCTCATGTAGTCAGGAAGCCCTGCATGAAGAGGTGGCATTTGAGCCAAGACCAAAATGATAGGGGAATGCGATCCAGGGAAGACCTACAGGCAGGGTGTCCTGGGCAGAAGAGATACAGTGCCAAGCTTCTGAGAATGAACTTGGTTTGTTCAAAAAATAGAAAGAAGGCCTGTGTGTCTTGAGCAGGGTAAAAGAGGGAGAAGGTGGTATGAGCTAACGTTGGAGAGGTAGGTGCAGGCCAAATGGCAGGCCTTGTAGGCTGGGCTGAACTTGGAGATTACTCCCAGGGCAGTGAGAAGCCATTGGAGGGCTTAGGTATGAAAGTGCCATGAGTTAATATACCCTGCAAGAATATCGTTCTGGCTTCAGAGACTGGATGAGCATGGGTAAGAATGGAGGCTGGATGACAAGTTAGGAAACAGACCCAATACTTGGGATGAGAGATGCTGGTGGACGGGGCTAGGGTTTTGGTGGTGGAGGGGGTGAGCATGGTCCAATTTGGCATATATTGGAGGTGGGTCCAGTGAGACTTGATGTTGGATTGGTAGTAGAGGGTGATAAAAGCAGGGCTCAAGAAAAACTCCCAGGTTGTGGGCCTGAGCCACTGGCTGGATCCTGGTAACATGAATTGAGAATGGAAGTCTGGGGAAGATTAGATATGGGTGTTGAGAGAGGTGGGAGGCAAATTTAACATTTGGGGTCTGTTGAGTTGAAATAACTATTGCGTATCCCAGTAGGTAGTTGGACACATATGCCTGGAGCTCCAGGGGAGGTCAGGACAGGAGACTGGGTGGAATTTGGAAGTCATGGTGGAATCGTGGCATTTAATCAGTGGGACTGGATGAGATCGTGTAAGTTGAGTGACAGAGAAGAGCAGCAGGCTGAACACTGGGCCCTGGATTCACTAACATTTAGGGGTCTGAAAGTAGAGACACAGACAAAGGAGGGTGAGAGGAGCAATCAGGGAGGTAGGACAGACACCTAGAGGGCACTGACCCAAGGGAGAGGGGTACAAATGCGGCATGATCATCTCTGTGCAACAGCAAGCCGCCAACAAAGGACAGGCTTGTCCCCTATTTGGAAGCAGGAGGCTGTGCAACGTACAGGTTGGAACCAAATGCACTTAAACCTAGGTCCTAGTGGTGCCATTTCTTGGCTTTCTGACTGACCAAGTTCTAACATCGTGGATCCTTAGCTTCCTCCTCTGTATAGCATTTTGTGCAGTTTAACTGAGATATTGTCTTTGAAGTGCTTAGCACTGAGCCTGGCATAGAGTCGGTGCTCAATAAACAGAAGCTATTTGTATTCTTCCCAAGACTGTTCAAGTGAGTAGAGACATTGTCAGTGAGACACACTGCAGAAGGGCTCAGGTCAGGAAGGGAAGATTTCAATCTAGCCTTTGTCAGGGTTGGAAACAAAGTTGTCTTTAAGGTTCAGACAGGTGATGTAAGAAGCAGACAGATGGAAGTGGAAAGGGGCAGTAACACCACTGGCTGGCTGGAGCACACACACCCAGCCTAGAGGCGTCCTAGGTTAAAATGTTTAAAGCAGCCAGGCACGTTGGCTCACGCCTGTAATCCCAGCACTTTGGGAGGCCGAGGCGGGCAGATCGCCTGAGGTCAGGAGTTCGAGACCAGACTGACCAGCCTGACCAACATAAAGGAAACCCCGTCTCTACTAAAAATACCAAAGTATCCAGGCATCATTGCAGACTCCTATAATCCCAGCTACATGGAAGGCTGAGGCAGGAGAAACTCTTGAACCGGGGAGGTGGAGATTGCAGTGAACCAAGATCGTGCCACTGCACTCCAACCTGGGCAACAAGAGCAAAACTTCGTCTCAAAGGAAAAAGAAAAAAAAAATGTGTAAAGTCCCATACAGACTAGATCAAACCCATTCTCAGGCCCAGAACAGCTCACATGTGTTTGAGACTCCATTTAGATGATGGTAGGCCAGAGAAGAATTTTAAACGGGGTATATGGGATTGACAGTATCAAATTTGCATTTCAGAAAGACTAGTCTGGCAGCAAGGCAGGGAAAGGATAGGAGGGGATGCAGGTCTAGTCCAAGGCAGGGAGAGAAGCCAGGAAACTGCACTCAGGTGAGAGGGGACCAGGATGAGGAAATGGGCTGATTATAACATAATTAGCTCTATAATCAGTATGCAGGCTTCTCATTTCGAAATGTATAGATGATTATATGATTAAAGGCTTTTTTTCCTTTTAATGGAAATAACTTGCCAACCTGGGAGTTTACTGGGTGGGTGGTTGGAGAAAAAGTAAGGTATTAATTTTTTAACCAATTGACTTTGCGATGAATTAGTTTATTGATTCAAAAAAAGTCACTCACTATAGACAGTAAAAGTTTTAAATGAGATTAGTGTCTGGTTAGAGTGAATGCTAAGTGAAGGGGCCCAGGAGACTTCCCTCATTAGACTGGAGAGAAGTCTTGCATGAATGGAGCAGAGAGGTGTCTGGGCTGGCCCACAGAGCCTGCTGGGACCAGGTGCATGGCTGAAGGGAGTGGGTTCAGATCTGAAACTACTCCTCTGCCTTCCCTAAAAAAGTGGTTGAACTTTAAGCAATGAGGTGATCTAAACTGACTAAATACAGAAACTAGATTTACTACCATTCCTAGTGTTTTTAAATGTACAGACAAACTAGAAAAAAGGAAGGAAGGAAAGAAGGGAGGGAGGGAGGGAGGAAGGAAGGAAGGAAGGAAGGAAGGAAGGGAGGAAGGGAGGGTGGGAGGGAGGGAGGGAGGGAGGCCTTAGGTTCCAGAAAAATGAAAGACCTTAAAAACCAGGGTGTTCAACACACATCTGGCTTCCTGGGGGCCTGTGGGTCCAGGTCCTAGGCTCCAGGCCAGGAGGCTGGTGTGTGTTGGGGATGGGAGAGGGTAGTGATCACCTGAAGCCCCGAGACAGGATCCTTGCATAAAGGACTATTGACAGGGCTGTCAGTTCTCTGTTTTTCCTCCCATGGGACACCACTTGATATGTCATTTCTGTTAAGAGTAGAAAACTCCATTCAGAAACCCAAAGAAGCTAGGTGTCTACGAGGAGTTCTAGGTGGGGGCTGGGGGAGATAAATCTCTCACAATAAATAGAGTCTGCAAGCCTGCATCATGTGTGAGTGTAGGGTCTGAATTTATTATACTACTCATGTGGCATAAGAATTTCAAGTCAAAAAATAAACACAAAACGGAATCTGGTGAAACATGGGGCCCCAGGAGAGCAAGTAGCCAGAATAGTTCTTTTTATGGCACTCCTCACAATGCATTACCTGCGGGCACAAAAGAAAGGCATAGCAATGTCATGCCTGTTCATATACTCATTAAATGCAGTGCTAGAATGCACCTGTCTCATCCAAACCCCTCCTTCTGTAAAGATGGAAACAAAGTCCCGAGGAGGTGCATTGACTTGCCCAAGGTCACACAATGTATTTGTGTTAGGAAGGGTGGGCTAGAGGAAAGAGCAAGAGTGTTGGGGGTGGTAAGACCTGAGTCTGAATCTCTGTCCTAAGACCTGAGTCTGAATCTCTGTCCTGTCATTTAGTAGATGTGACCTTGGTCAAGCTTCGTAAACTTTCTGAGCCTCCATTTCCCCATCTGCAAAATGGAATCATGGACATCTACTTTGTAGGATGGTTGGGAGATAAGGGAAATGTCTCTGGTAAAAGTGCTTGGGATGGTGCTAGGTGCTTTATATGTGGCAGTGTCCTTCAAACTTTGCTCTTAAAAAATTCCCCTCCAAAGCACCCTCTCAGTAAGTCCCAGTTGACCTTGATGACTTCTTTATCTACTGGAACACCTGTGTTGTGTTACTTAGCACTAAATTTCTTATTGTTAAGAGTTAATTTTTTAACTCCAAATCCTGGCTTTTGAAGTTCCATTTAACTTTGTATATTTTGACTGTCTTTACTTATTTTCTACCAGTCCTCAATACTCCAGTAGACTGGGGAATGGATGGATGGGTGAATAGATGAATGGGTAGATGGGTAGATGGATGGATGATGGATGGGTGAGCAAATGGATGATGGATGGATGGATGGATGGACAGATGGATGATGGAAAGATGGATGGATGATGGGTAGATGAATGACGGGTAGATGGATGGGTGAATATCAGTTAGGGTTTGCTGTTTGTAAACAATCAAAGCTGATCCTGGCTAAATTAAGCAAAAGGGATTATATTGGAAAGATATCAGATTGCTCACAGAATCAATAGAAAGGCTTGAAAATGAGACTGAAAAAAAAGCAGGAAATAATATAGAATGACAATAATCACTTCTCTGTCAGGTCAGGGCTGTGTCCCTGGAATGAATGAACACCAGGCATTTCTCATGTACAGGCTTAACTGCATTCAAAAGTCAGAGTCCTTTGTCAGTATATCTTGGGTCACATGTCCCTTGATTCATAAGCCCTTTAGGCATGCACGGTAAGGAACAGATAATTTTCCAAAAGGAATTAAGATCTTGTGACCAAAAGAAGAGAGAATAGCTGATGGGTGCTCAGAACCCAGCCACCACCCACATCAGAGGGAATGGTTAAATCTTCAGTTCGCCAACAACACCAGTGGCTGTGTCTTCATTTGCCCCTTGCCACCTCCCTCATGCTCTACTCACCCCACATTCTCCCATCCCCACCACTTCTGGGCATCCTGTCCCTCCCCAGAACACCGTCACTTCCTACCTCCTGCAGGATGCCTGTGCAGCTTTCTAAGCCCACACTCATCTCTCCTTTCCCTGAACTTCAGTTGCCCTTGCCATCAGCACAGTGCCAGAATTATCCTTAACTGCAGCCTGTTTGCTGCTTCACTCTTGGGGTTTGGGCTCTGCTCTAAGTTTCCTGAAGGCAGAAACCTTGTCAAACTTAGCTTCTGTCCTAGCAGTGTTGGGTTCAAGTCAGTGACTGATGAATGCAAGGCAATTAATGATCTATGAGAGTGTGTGGCATGAATCATTATCGTCATCAGTCTGATACAGTCAGACTCTATCATTCAGTCCTCAGCTCTATCATCATACCTTAGAAATGAATCAGGCCTGGCATTCTTTGAGAGTTGAATCAACTGCGACCCAAAGTTGCACAGCTAGTTAAAGACAATTCTAGGACGCCAGCTGTTACAATTCCCAATGGAAACCAACACTCCTTGTTTCCTGGGGGGGTGAGGGGTGCAGGTGAGTGTGTGCATGCATGTGTGTGTATGTGGGCGTGTGCGTATATGGGCATGTGTGGGTGCAGTCAGTGGTTGTTTAATGAAACAAAGACCTGCCAGGATGGCACCAATATGTTCTTTTTCCTTGCTCCTGCCCCATCCTTAGCCAAACTTCTGCCCATCTTAAAGTCCTTTGCCCAGTGAACAACCAAGAAATGTCAACTGATTACCCCTAATATTTCATTAATTTTGAGAGTCAGTGCATTTCAAAAAGTGGAGAATTTGTTGACTCTATAGAGAATCAACCAAATCCTTGTGTCACCAGAATCATTCCAAGCTGACTCTCTTGTCAAACACCCCACCTCACTCTGCTGTTCTGTGCTACTTGAAAAATTAGTTGGTGTACTGGAAATAAAGTCACAGGGAGCCAACATTTTGACAAGGTAATGGTCCCCTGCCTTTCTTGACATTTGCGAGGGAGTCATAGTCCATTATAATGTCACAATGGCATGCACCATTGACATCTCATTGAATAATTAAAAGGCAGCTTAATCATAGCGATCATCCACTTAGTGTCTGGTTCCAGACATCGGGAATCCACGTTGTAAGGGGGTAGCCAAGGTTGTGCGGATGGGGGACTAGTTCAAAGCTGTGTCACAGCCCAGACCTCTGGACAGCAGGGTCTGCCACATGTGCTGCAACTGGGTGAGGGGGCAGGCAGTGGGGATGGGAAGGCAGCTCCTGAAGAAGGAAAAAAAAAAGGTTTTCTACTGTCTTTTGCTTTTTGAACCAAATTCAGGGGCAGACGTTCTTTTTGACCCAAATGAAAACCTGTTAATCTGTTGTTTTTCATTCCCCACAAATACTTTGTGCCAGAAGAGAACTTAGTTTTCATTCTTTCATCAGGCAGATATTTACTGGATGCCTGCTCTGAGTCAGGCATTGTTCTTGGTGCTGTGGATACGGCAGGGAAGAAGATAATCACAGCAGTTGCTGCTCCCTGGGGCTTATGTTCTGGAGGGGTGGAGGGTAAAAACACATGTGTGTCACATACAGGACAAAAATGGAGGGGTGTAGCAGAAGGGTGATTGAGTGACTGTGTTAAGTTATATGGTCAGGGTAGGTGTCTCCAGAGAATAGCATTGTGAGGTCTGAATGGCAAGGTGCCAAACAGGACAAGTTTCCTGGGAGAATACTCCAGCAGTGAAGACAGTTAGTGAAAAGGTTGTGGGTGGGAAGGAACTGGACATGTTCAAGTAGCAGCAAGACCACCATGGCCACAAACAGGAGGTGAGTAGGGGAGTGGGGCCAGCTTAGGTGGGCTTCACAGGTCAGGGTCAGGAGTTTGGATTTCGGTTTCCATGTGATAAGAAACTCAAGATGAGGTTGAGCAGAGGGACAATATGCTTTGAACATGGAGATCTTCCCTGCCACATGGGGAAGACAAAACAATGAACAGACAATGGCCATCTAGTGAAAAATACCCTGGGGTAGAAGGAAGCCCAGGACTAGGAGAACCAGAGTGCAGACACCCAATCCAGGAAGACTTTCTAGAGAGGTGGTCCCCACACTGAATCTTTTATTTATTTATGTTATTTTATTTTAAGTTCTGGGATACATGTGCAGGGCGTGCAGGTTTGTTACATAGGTAAACATATGCAGTGGTGGTTTGCTACACCTATCAACCCATCACCTAGGTATTAAGCCCCACATGCAATGACTATTTATCCTGATGCTCTCCCTCCCACTGCTCCCCCAATAGGCTCTAGTGTGTGTTGTTCCTCTACCTGTGTCCATGTGTTCTCATTGTTCAGCTCCCACTTGTAAGTGAAAACATGTGGCATTTCGTTTTCTGTTCCTGTGTTAGTTTGCTAAGGATAATGACTTCCAGCTCCATCCATATCCCTGCAGAGGACATGATCCCATTCCTTTTTATGGTTGCATAGTATTCCATGGTATATATATATCACATTATCACTGATGGGCATTTGGGTTGATTCCATGTCTTTGCTATTGCCCCACACTAAATCTTGAGGCAGTTAAGGCAATGCAGAAGAGAACATTCCAGGCAGAAAAAAACAGCCTAGGCAAAGGAACCCTGAAAGAATATGGCCCATCTGGGAATTACAGGAAGTGTATTGGAAATGGAGTCATGTGACCCAGAGAGTCCAAGAAACTCAGTGAAGGCCACACAGCATATGTTTCTTCACTTTTAGCTGCTTTATTCTCCTCCAGTGAAGGGAGCCACAGTCACATGGTCAGGGATGATGCCCCATAACTGTTCTTACCTAGGCTGGTGCTAGGGCCTGGCGAAGTTCACATCCAGCTGGGCCAGAAATACTTGTTTCCACCTAATACATGTGGTTTTGACTCAGTTCCTGCTTTATCCCAACTGTTGTCCTTCCCAGTGACTGTTTGAACCCAAGACTCACACCCTAAAGCCAGAATGACCCAGATTTCATGCTATCAGCACCCTCACCCCTGCCAGCAGTCTTAAACTTGGGGAAACCCGGGCCCAGAGAAGGGAACTGAGTTAGCCCAAGACACAGAGCTTTCAGGTGGAAACAGGGGGACTAAAGCAGGGATCGCTTGACTCTTGATCTGATATTGTTCTGGGAAGCAATTCCCCATCAGGAGTCGGGAGGGAGAAATACAGCAGCTGCCCTTACTTTACGCTGTGAGAGATGCAGGTGGCCTGGTACAGGACACAGTGGTTTTGAGCACAGGAAAGGCGTCAGGCAGCTTGTACCTCCTTCCTTCCACCACTGTTCACTAGCTGTGTGACTCTGGACAAGTTGCTTCACCTCTCTGTGTCTTGGTTTTCTCAACTGTAAGATGAGAATAGTCATACTTGCTCCAAAGGGTTATTGTGAGGATTCACTGAGGCAATCCATGCAAAGCACTACAATCATGCGATGCATATAGTGAATGTTTGATTCCTGGCACCGACTGGGGCCACAGCATTCATCTCTAGGCCCCGTAAGAGTTGCCATGGAAGTGCCCACAGCATGCTAGACACCATCCTGGGTGCTTTTCCACATCTGTGTGTGGAAGTGACACCATGGCTTGTAAAGTGTTTGACGGATGTCATGCTGCCTGGCATACACCTTGTGCCTCTGTTGATTGATTGCACTCACACTGTCTCACTCAACCATCACAATAACTTTGTGGGGTGTGCTTTACAGATGCAGAAAGAAAGGCCCAGAGTGGTTCAGTCACTTGCTCAATGTCACACAGCTGGTAGGAGGCAGAGTGAGATGCCAGCCCAAAGCGCTTTCCCTTCCCTCCACTTACCACCACCCATCCATTCCCAGGCTCCCTGCCCTGCAACTTGAGGAACTATTGATACTTAGCCAGTATCATGTGAGACTCACCAGGCTCCACCCTCTGTCCCACACAGAAGAGGAACATGGAGAGGAGCCAGGGACCATGCTTCCATGCTTTAGGAATTTCCCTTGTAAGCAGAATGGGGAGAGACCAAGCTCTGCAGCAGGTGTGCCCCCCTTTCATACGCCCATATCTATGCAGCCCAGACACACTCAGGCTAGGTAATGAAGGCACACTTGCTCCTGCTGCAGAACACCAACTCTCCATTCTGAAACAGCCTTCATTGAAGGCCAGAGCCCAGGCAGAGCAAGAGCAAGCACAGCCGTCTTCATGGGGCCACAGAGGGGAAGCCCCATCCCCAGAGAAGGTCAAAGTCAGGATTTGTCAGAAGCTCCTAGTGGGAGGAGCAGCTGCTGTAGATGGATGGGGCTCCAACGCCTCCTCCCCTGCTCAGCACTAGCCAGCATCTCTGCTTTTGTCTATTTCACATTGAGAATTTATGCCCAATGTTTTCTTGGGAGAAAAGCTTAGTTTACTAATCAAAATATTAAAAACGCATAATTGCATCCTGTAATAGGGCCATGGTCTCACAGCCAGGACCCACAGCCCATGGTGAGAGTAAGCAGATAGTGGTCCTTTCTGAGATGCATTGTCCTCACAGCTGAGAGACAGCAGACAGAGCGTGCAGAGCTTGTAGCATAAACACACTTCCCCCAGCACCTGCTGCTGTAGAGGTCCCGGGCTTGTCTTTATGCAACCAGGCTGTGTATATATGAATAAATTAATACTAAGCTCTTAGCTAGGGCTGGAAAATGCCCAGATGAATAACAAACAGGTGCCCTTCCCTCAGGGAGCTCACAGTCCAGTTAATGAATGAAGCAGCATCCATTACGTTCCTCTGAAGAGCTCATTTACAGAGCAAACATCCATGAATTTCTTTCAAGTCTTCTTGCATCTTTTTGCAATGGCCCTGAACACCACCTGTCTGGCCGAGATGTGGCATGTCTACCCTTCATTCCACAGCAGCCTTAAACCCTCATTTCAACACCCCTCATCTACACATGGGCGAGGCTTTTGCTGCACCTGTTGCTTGGTGCACCACATTTTGACCCTCCTTTTCCCTGTCATAGTCTTTATTCTTTTCCCTTGTAGCACTCAGCACAATGTGTGATTACATGTTTATTTGTGTTTTTATTAGTTTAATGTTGATAAGCCCTAAGAGGATAAGAACCATCTGTCACACTCAACAAGGTTTAACCACAGTCTAGCAGAGTATCTGTCCCTTATTGGACACATAGATTATGTGTGAATGACCCTCTGGGAAATTTTGATAGGTAAGACTGGAAAGTGGTTGGGGCCCGGAATATGGTGGGCCTTGAATAACAGGCTGAGATAATCATACTATAGGCATTTGAGCAATTACAGACTATATATTCCTCCTTTCTTCCTTCCCTTCCTTCCATCCCTTGCCTCCCTCCCTCCCTTCCTACCTCCTTTCCTATCTTCCCTCCTTCTCTTACTCCCTTCTTTCTTCCTTTCTTCCCTCTCTCCCTCCCTCCTTCCTACCTTCCTCTTTTTCTTCCCCTCCCTCCCTTTCTCCCTCTCGCCATTCCCTTCCTTATTTTCTCTCCCTCCTATTCATAGGAAGATTAGAGAAAGAACAGAAAAGAGATCCTTGGGGGTGTGGAGGGACAGTGAATTTTGCAGCAAGCAGGTGAGTTTTGGTAAACCTGTTTCCAGGGACAGGTGGTCATCCAGGCAGCTTTTCGAAGCAGAACTGGGAGGGCCAGATATTTTCACGGCTCAGCAGAGCCCACATGGCCGGCGCTGAGCACAAACTGTTCAAAGGAAGCACCCTTCAGTCCCCAGCCTAACAACCCGGTCACGCTCCAGCTACCCTTCATTACTCCTGTCTCCAGACGCTGCCCTGGAGCGGGCCCCAAGCCCCGCAGAGGCATCTTCCGGCCCCGGCAGTCACATTTCAGTGACAGCAAGAGGCCACAGCACCCAGATAGAGGCCGAGAGGGACTAGGCAGGCCAGATGGCTTCCTCTGGGACAGGAGACACTTCTGGAGTGAAGGCAGCCGGCACCTCCACATTCACCTCGTCATGACTGGGATTGCAGGGTTGAAAGCATGGACTCTGGAGCAGATTTCCTGAGTTCAAACTCCAGCTCCACTGCTTGCAAGTCACTTCTCTGTGCCTCAGTTTCCTCCTCTGTAGTGTGGCTCATATAATCATAGTATTTACCACCAAGGACAGTTATGGGTCCTAAATGAGCTGGCATATATACAGCTCTTAGACACAGCCAGTGCCGTGTGCCTCTCTGCTGTTATGATTACTGCAAAGAACTGGATGTGTGACTGTCTCCCCCTCTCATATGAACTCCTTGGGGACAGAAACCAGAGCATGTCACTCATCAAAAGTTAATTGACTTTCTCCGGGTCACCAGGGGCACATGACAAAGCATGGTTCCCTGTTCCCTTGCAGTTTCACCTATCTCCCTGGAAGCTCCATGAGGACAAGGACCAGCACCCGGCACCGGGGACACATAGCAGCTCAGAAAACAGCTGTTGAATCCACGCACACCAGGAGGATTAGAATAAATGATGTTGCGAGTGCATAATGAGGGGAAGATGGGAGACAGTGTTCATTGTGAGAGTCCCATCTTGCTCCAGAGGGTAGGTAGAAATTCTGATAACCAAGCTGGGAAGTAAGAGGCAAAAAGCTAGTCTGGAGAGGGCGTAATGCTGGAAACCACGTTTCTGAAACTCGTGATGGCAAACCAGGATACTATTTGGGTCACAAATGGATCTGCTACTTGGCATCAATAGTCCTTTGGTTAGGGCAGGCACACTGGGATGTTTATTTCTAAGTCTGTAGTCAAATCAGGAGTGCAAGAGTTTGCAGTTGGATCAGGGCAATAGGAATGAAATCAAAATGTTTGTCGGAGAGGCTTAAAAGGGTTCTGAAGCGGTGCTTCCTATCAAAGAGCAATCTCCTGGCAATAAAGTGTCTGCAATCATGCTACGTGGCAGCGGGAGGGCAGCGTTTGGTCATCCCAGCTCATTTACATGCAGGCGCACCGGGGCCAGACCTGCACTGTGTAAGGAGCCAGTCAGCAAGGGGTGTGGTGAGAAGATCACCCCTGGGAAGGGACGAGGGCTGTCCCAAGGAAGCAGGCATGGGGACCCAGCACTGGGTTGGAGAGCGGTGACTATCATGGCATCTCTGGCCTGCAGGGCTCAGCCAGGCATAGCATCCCCGCTTGCTACCTTTGATCCCATAAGTCATTAAGACCTTTCAAGGAAAAGCGTTCTGCCTTGCAATACAGCAAAGACCTCGTATTCCCCAGCCCCCTGGCGGCCACAGTCCGTCCTGTGGCTGTTGGAGGTAATGGGATTCAGTAGGAAAAAAGCCATCAGACCATCATTTTCCCTTCAAGAAGCCATTAGATGATTCTGTCTGACCTTCAGGAGAGCCCTAGGAAGCTCAGAGTGGCCTCCGCTGAGTGCTCCAACTGGCCCCTGCAGAGTTAATGTGCCCGCAGATTCTGCTGTGAGCTGCACGCGTCTGGTTCCCATCCTTGCGGTCCCCCCTCCCTGTTGCTACTTTTGTGGTTGGAGAGCATTTGGAGACAAAGCCAGGAAACAGGCAGTGTGGCCTGATGAAAGAATCCTGAACTCGAGAGCCAGGAGGCCAGGCTTTATCCACAGGTCTGCCCTGTCTGTGTTCACTGGGGTGGATCATTTCTCCCTCTGCAATTTTCTTTTTTAGAGACAGGGTCTCACTTTGCCGCCCAGGCTGGAGTGCAGTGGTATGATCATAGTTCACTGCAGCTTCGAACTCCTTGGGCTCAAGCGATCCTCCTACCTCAGCCTCCCAAGTAGCTGGGACTACGGTCATGCACCACTGCACTCAGCTAACATCCCTCAGTCTTATTCATATAGAGTCTCCCAAAGTCACCTGGAGCAGAATGACTCAAAGCAGGGCCCCAGGACCAGCAGCATCAGCCTCCCCTGGGAACTCATTAGACATACAAAGTCTCAGGCTCCAGACCCATGAACCACAGCATTCTGGAGTTAGAGTCCAGCGTCTGTAATCTAGCAGTATTCCCAGGTGATGTGAATACACATTAAGGCTTGAGAAACATGAGACCAGAAGGAGGACTGCATCTTACTTCCATCCCCATTCCTAGCTAGGTGCATGACACCTACTAGGGATTGTGTGATCATATGGGCAAGGAGCATAGTAAAATAAATGATCAAGTCTTCAGGCTGTCACTCTCTCTTCTTTCCATCACATCTTACTGTTTTGGTATCTTTATTTTCCTCTACCACCAAGACACAGCCTGATGCTTAATTTACTACTCAGAAAGGGGGTTCTGGCAATGACATGCACACCTCGCCTTGTCTGGTGAGCCCCACATTTGAGGAATGGGTCAGGAGGTGCTTTGGCCCTGACTTCTGAACCAAGTGGTTACTGCATGTGCAATGCCAGGCAATGATATCGACACATGTATAATACATAGGTTTACAAGATTCTGTTATAAATTACAGGGTTTTATGGCCCTGGTTTTGCAGACTGATGGCATGAATTGTAACAGTGCAATATATCACTGTACAAGATAATGCCACCAGCGATGGAGGCCTAATATATCATTACCAAAGAGGATATTGCATTTAGAAATATGCTATTTTTATTTTTGTAAAGTGCCTTTGGTGTTTTAAAACTGTCAGTTCTGAGATGCCCCAAGAACTGACAAGTTTTAGACAAATGCCAGTTTTCATATAAACCCTGAGCCTTCACCATTACCCAGAGTGGCTGCATGAACCTGCTAAGGCGAATATGAGTATGCCAGAAGGAAGGGAACCCCTTCTTTCTGCTGCTGCCCACTCTCACCCCACACACACCCTCACTCTCTCACTATGCCTTATTCCTTACCCTGTGTCTAGTTTCCCAGCAGACGGTTTGGAGCAGGACCACCTGGGATAGCTATGAGTGCATGTCTAGGCCTCCACTGTGCATGTCAAGGTGATGTATCCTAGTGGTTAGGAGCAAATGCCTTGAAGTCTTGCGTTCAAATCCCTTGATCTACCACTTACCAGATGGGTCACTTCTGGGGAAGTTATTTAACTTCACTGAGCTTTGGTTTCTTCTTCTACAAATCTGAGAACGTTGTATATGACTTAATTTGTGACTTCCTCCCTGCCCCGTGTCTGGGTTCTACTCCCTCTTGCTCATGGTTGCAGCCACTCAGGCCTCCTCTGGGCTCCACAACCATTCTAGACAACCAGCCCACCTTGACTACTACCTCAGGACCACTGTACATTTCCTTCCCTCTGCCAGGAGCACTCCTCCTGTGTTCATCAGCCTCCTCGCTCCCTCACTTCATTTAGATCTCTGCTCCAATGTGCTTCGTGGGAGCAGCCTTCCCGTACCACATGGCCCAAAATTACTCACTCAACTCCCTACCTAGCCTCCTTCTCTGTCCTTTACTCTGTGTTATTTTACTCCACAGCATGGATGACTCCTGACTCTTGACTGATGGATTAATGTCTGTGTCCACCTGGCCCTCAATAGAATAGAATGTAAGCTTCATGAAGGCAGAAATGTAAGCTTTTGGCATTCTTGACCCCATATCCCCAACACCAAGGGCAGCACCCAGCATAACGAGATATTCCTACAGATCTGTTGAATTAATGAATGCTGTGAATGAGTGAATTAATGAATGCATGTAATGAATGCTGTGAATGCCATGAATTAATGAATGCACATGAATGACATCTAGCTGATTACAGTTGGGAAGGCTAACTAAGATAACGCAAGCAAAATGCTCAGCATGGTTCCTGTCATATAAAAGTCGTATCCACTTCTGTTTATAGAGCACTTACAATGTGCCAGACACGGTTTAAGCACTTTACACACATGAATGTAGTTAATGCTGAAAATAATCCTATGAGGTAGAACATATTATTATAATATAATCTCCACTTAGCAAGCAAGGAAACATAAGAACAGAGAGACAAATAACTTGCCTAAGATTGCCCAGCTAGGAAGTACTAAATCCACCTCTCACCTATGCTGCCTCTTGGGACACATGTGCTGTGAAGGAAGCTGTGGTTGTCATTGCTGTTGTACGTGTATTCTCTGGATAGCATAGGACCTAGATACCACCACACCTGCCTTGCTCAGGAAATGGTGCCTGAGAAGGGAGGGCTAGGTGGTATGCATGGAACGTCCATCCCCCAACTCTCAGTCATCATCCAATCTGGGAGCCAGTCTGTGGGAGGCCACATAAGACAGAGGAACGTGCACTGGGGTGGGAGTTTGGCACTCTAGGCTCTTGTCCTGCCCCTGAGACTAACTTGCTGTGTGACCTTACATAAGTTACCTCACCTCTCTGAGCCACCGCCACTTCACCTATATACTAAAAATGTGAGATAACAGCCCTCCTCCCACTGTGGAATTTCTTAGGATATGCTTAGACAGGCTCCAGTAGAAAATATTGTTTGACTGACAGACTGCAGTGGACAGATGTTCAAATCCCCCTTCCATCAGGGGGCAGGGCCTCACCTGCGAGACATCGGAGCAGGGGAGTCAGTTCCTAGTGGGCTTTGTAAAGGAGGGCACCTGGTCAGTGAGGCGTCCTCATTTGCTAAAGGCAGCCCATACCTGGCTGCTGCCCACAGTTGTGCTTACAGATGCAGCCCTGGTTTTGCCAGAGTTCTGCAGATAGGCCAGGAATCTGAATGTATCATGTAAAATCACTCCATTTTTTTCAATGTTGATACAATTTCCAGAGCACTCTGGGATGGTAGGTAGCACATCTGTGGGCTAGATTAGGCCCTGGGGCCGGGCAGCCCGCAATCTCTGCACCTGCACTTGCACCTGCTTTAGGGAGTAGGGAGAGCTGCTGCTTGGGAGATGACTCCTCAGGGGACTTAGGTCCACCCACCACCTCCCAGCAAACCCACTGGGGATGGGAAATGGTCTCCTTCCATATTTCAAAACCAAGAGGAACTGGTAAACAGCTTTTCTCTTACAGCAGAATTTTCTATGCCAATTCATTTCTTTATTATCATGAAAGTCATATATGCACATGGTTTTTAAAAATGCAGAGTGTAAAAAAAGTATATAATAGAAAGTATAATAAAACGACCCCAGTACTCTTCCTAAAAGTAAATCAACCATTTCTTATGTCTCTTTCTAGCATATATCTTTTTTTCTTTGCACATTGGGTTCATATTCTACACATTTTGTTCTGTATTTTTTACTTTATGTATCTCAGACTTATTTGATATCATCTCACACAAATTCATATTTTTTTTATTGCTCTATAACAAGTTCTTACATAGGCTTACTATCAGGTATTTCACTAATATCTGTGGACAGACACTTGGATGGTATTCAGTTTTCAAAGAATAATCTTGTCTCTATGGTTTTTTTGTACACATGCAGCATATCTGTAGCTTAAGAAATAGTATTTTTTAAAGTGACCACTCAAATCAATGACAATTAGTCTGGCATAAATAGTGGTGTATTAATCTGTAAAGCGTTTTTTCCTAGTGTGAATTAAACATTACTGTACTGAAGAACAAACAATAAAGCAAGTAGAGGGAGATATTAATAAGAGTCAACTTGGGTAGAGGGTATATTGGTGTTCTTTGTACCATTTTTTATAGTATTCTTTCAGCTTTCCCCTAAGTTTTAGATAATTTCCAAACTAAAAGAGTTAACAAGATTCTCTAATGAAGCATCCAGAAAATCAAGTTTGGAGATAACATTCTGACGTGCCTGAAACCTTATATTACTAATTAGAAACACCTTGGTTCATCCTTGCTATTTAGAGCCTTTTGTTCTCTATTTGATTTTTGAGAATTTACAACAGTGACACACACTTACAATGGCAAGTGAAATAAAACACTACAAAGATCAATAAAGGCAAAGTAAATTATCTGACTCCTCCACGCCGCCTGTCCCTCCGATCCCCCTCCTCCTGATGTAACCAGTGTTACCAGCCTGATGTGAACATTTCTACGGCATACTCCTTGTTGACACATGTATAAGCATATAGTCACCTATTCGTGTGTTTTTAATCAGAAACTATACACATTAGTCTAAAGCTTACCCATTTTACCTTATCACATGTCAGCAGACAGAGATCTAACCAATTTTTTACATTCACATACAATATTCAGCAAAAGTATTTCTTTCTAGTTGGGCGCAGCGGCTCATACCTATAATCCCAGCACTTTGGGAGGCCAAGGTAAGTGGATCATTTGAGGTGAAGAGTTTGAGACCAGCCTGGCCAACATGGTGAAACCCCGCCTCTACTAAAAATACAAAAATTAGCTGGGTGTGGTGGTGCACACCTGTAGTTTCAGCTACTCAGGAGGCTGAGACAGGAGAATCGCTTGAACCCAGGAGGTGGAGGTTGCAGTGAGCCGAGATCGTGCCATTGCACTCCAGCCTAGGCAACAGAGTAAGACTGTTTCAAACAAAAAACAACAAACAAATAAAAAACTACTTATTTCTAAATAACGTTTTGTCTAATTATCAATTAGATAATCATACAAAATGTAGATGATTTGTAAACGTAAAAGAAGAAAATAAAAATTGCATGTAACTCCCCCACTAGTAGCAACCACTGTTAGCACCCTGGTATATTTTCTTTGGATCTGTTTGCTGTGCACCCATGCACATGTCTGTGTGAGGATTCGTTAACAAAAATGAGGACGTTTACCATGTTTTCTTGCATCCTGTTCTCTTGACTTAACTGTTAAAATGTGAGCATTATTCCCATGGATCAAATGTCTTTTTAAAATACGAAGCGTGGAGGTAATTAAAACAAATTTTAAGTTAGGTTAGGTTTTACATGCCTACAAAGTGGGAGAGACAAGCAGGGAAGGCTTCATGAAGGAGCTGATACCGGACAAAGCTCTGAAGGATGTATAGAGGTCCACCAGATGGAAGAAGAGAAATAGGTGTACCAGGCACAGGAAACAGTATGGGCAGAAACCTGGGTGTAAGAGGAAGCTGGGTGCATCCAAAGCCTGCATGAGGCTTCATGATGCCAGCACATGGGTTTGGGGTAGCAGAGGTAGATAGTTCTTGGAAGGGCTTCAGCTAGATTAAAGAACTTCACTTTTGTCCCTGCTGAAGGATTTCATCTGAGAAGGGAAGACAAGATGGTATGATCATGTCTGAGACATACATTTTAAGATGATCGTATTGGTGACAGTATGAGGACAGGGACAGGGGAGGCAAAACTGGAGGTAGAGAGAGGATTATAGGTTTGATAGAAACTCCTGGACAATGTTCCCTGACCTTTGAGATTCACATCCTAAAAATCCACATGGCTCTCCTCAGCAGCCCAAGGCCACCTCTGGAATAGTTGCCTGAGCCTCCTTGGCAATTCTGATGTTCTTAGCTGGTGGACTTCACCTCCAAGCTCCAGAGTGCCTGTTAGTGAAACCATTAGCAGTTTGACGGAAATGGTTTTAGAAAACTTGGATCAAAATAGATTCCTCTCTTCTACAGCTGCCCCCGGTGACCTGTAGTTCACAAAAAGAAAAAACAAATTAAGAGGAAAGAAGATCCTGGAAACCCACAGAATTATAGAACTCAACAGATGGTTTAATTGTACAAAGGCGGGTCTGGTCTTGGCATTATAGGGCTGGAACATCCACCAAAATCAAGCCACTTCCGCATTTTACACTTGGAAAATCCAAGGCTCTTCAAAGAAGAGACTAGATATTATTTTATTTTATTTTAAAACTCCTCCTTTTAAAATCAGATCCTCACTTTCCTCTTCTTTTCATGAAAACCAGAGTCTTGAGTCTCAGGAGTCACTTATACCCACAAATCCTCCTTCTGCCTCTGGCTGCCTGGACCATCCATAGAGGATCCTATCTGCCAGCAAATGCTAGTCAATGCTACAGAGGCAGAAACTTTTGTTTCTTCTTGTAAACATCTGTAGAAATAAGTAGGAAAAAAGAAAAGAGATGCAAGACAATCCATCAACCTAATTGTTTGGAAGTGGAATGTTTTCCATGAAGCATTAATAATACGGACCCGGTGGTAATTTTTCATTTTCAGCTCCGTTGTAGCTCCTATAACTCCCAGAGAGACAATGTATGTGCATGTATGTGCATGAATACATGATTGTGTTTGTGTATACTCATGACTAAAATCTAGCTAGAAACCACAGTCAGTAATATATGTTTGGTCTTGAATTCCTGAAGCTGTTCATATTAGCTGGGAGGCAGTGTCGCACACAGCTGAAAACATGTGGACCTGCATTTGAACTCCAGCTCTGTCTCCTGCGGGCTGTGTGATCTTGGGAAGTTGTACACCTTCCCTGTTTCTTTATCTACAGAGTGGGACTACTGTGATAACTATCTTACAGGAGTGTGGGTACTGACTGAGAGATACCTAGCAAAGAAAGGCACTAACATGGTGTCCAGCATGCAATGAATGGCAAATGTTATTTCTATTGGAGCTTAACATACATTTCAACCCTGGGGATCCAGGTAGATCTGGGTTTCACCCACAAGAACAAATCAGACCTGATAGAGGCATGGGATAGAAGATAGGACAGTACTCCATAAATCTGAGAGGCCAAGGCAGTCTGTGAGTGTGTTGTTAAAATGGAGAGATGTGGCCATAGCCTAGTGAAAAGCCAAGTTCTTGGATGAGTGGAAGAGAACACATAATAAGGCAGATGTTGGGCAAAGGCATAATAGAAGGGTGAGTGGCAGAACTCCAGCTAGAATTGCCAAGAAACAGAGTCAAGTGCAAGGGACGCACAAGGTCAGGTAGTTCAATAACTATGACCAAGAATGAGGGGGCTTCCCCAAGCTGCACTATGTGAATAGCACTGGAGAGTCTGGGCACCCATCGCTGGGCTGGGCACACTTTTCTATGGCTCAGGGAAACAATGCTGAAGATATTACTCAACATATGAACCCTGGGAATGGCAGACCAAACAAAAGCACACTTTTGCCATTGTCCTTTCCTTGGCAGGCCACCAGCAGAAAATCTGGTTTCCGGGCTGGGTCTATGTCAACACATCCAGAGAGGTATTTCAGGTCCTTGTAGACCAATTTGTCCTAGAACAGAGCAGACTGTAACAAAAGCTGTTTGTAGCAGGGCTGGCTGTATTATACATGACATTCATTTGCTAATTTGCATTTCCTTCACCTCTTAAAAAATGAAAAGCAGGAGCAAATAAATGATGAATGTGAGGGAAATTGAATGCCTAATAAATGAAAAAGCCGCAGTGATGAAAGAACTGGGTGCAGTTTGAAAATGAAATGAATTCTCCTAAAGAGTGGGGGCATGAACTATCTGGGCAAGATAGCCCTATGGTATACGGCCCACACTCTTGATTGGGA
The DNA here is from genome assembly GCA_004027715.1 of Plecturocebus donacophilus. Classification (NCBI taxonomy): domain Eukaryota; kingdom Metazoa; phylum Chordata; class Mammalia; order Primates; family Pitheciidae; genus Plecturocebus; species Plecturocebus donacophilus. The sequence continues at coordinate 28,722 of PVKP010003820.1, forward strand.
GAAGGTTCAGGACAGAAGAGCAAGGCCCCAGTTCTTCATGCTCTGTACAACCTTAGGCAAGTCACTCTATCTCACCAAACCTCAATTTTCCTATGTGAAAATGGATTTGATAGTACCTGGCCTGCTTACTTCACAGGGTTCATGGGAGTTCAGCATGAGTAATGTAGATGAGAAAGCTGGAGCTACACCAAGAACTTACCGATCAATACAAGGGATCATTCTTAGTACAATTCAGTGACTATCTCCTGAAATCAAAGGGACTTTTTGCCTTCAGAAACAACAGCGGGTGGGAAGAGCATAGTCTTTGCATGCAGATCTGAGTTTGAATCCTGAAACTATCATCTATTAGCTGTATGACATTGAGTAGGTCACTCTGAGCTTCAGTTTCCCCATAAGCAAAGTGGGAAAAATGGTACTTGCACCCTCATTACATTGGTCAAAACATTAACTAAAATAAAATATAAGATGGTACCTGGAGTCAATGTGGTGGCTCATGCTTATAATCCCCGCACTTTAGGAGGCCAAGGTAGGAAGATCACTTGAGGCCAGGAGTTCAAGACCTGGTCAACATAGCAAGACAGTGTTTCCACAAAAATAAAAAATAAGCCAGGCATGTTGGCATACACCTGTAGTCCCAGTTACTCAGGAAGCTGAGGTGGGAGGATCTCCTGAGCCTAGGAGCTCAAGGTTGCAGTGAGCTATGATTGTGCCACTGCACTCCAACTGAGAGACAGCGAAAGACCCTGTCTCAAAAAAAAAAAAAAAAGATGGCAGCTGGTACATAATAGGTGTTCAACTAAAGCTGGTTTTAACTCTTTCCTGCCCTAACTATTGAAAAACAGCATTTTGAGCTATGAAAGAACTTAGAAATATTTAGCCCAGGATCTGTCTGTCTGTCTCTCATAGTCAAAGCAGTTTTAATTTACTACAAATACTAAATCAATTCCTTCTTTGAATATAACTGTGCAGCGATTTTGACATCAGGAAAGGTACAAGTAGGCATAAAACATTAAGAATTTGGCCTGCTATCTACAGGTTTAAAATGGAAATAAAGTATACACATAAATATGTTTTTGCACATAACCGTTTGAAATACATATTCGTCAGCACCAATCCATCTAACGCCGATTACATATAGCTTTAAAATCAGAGGCACCATTTTTGCCTTTAGTCAGAATTTTTCTAAATCTGTTCCTTAGAGTTGTAGGGTTCCGTGGAGGGTCCTTGTGCACCTGGGAGGAGATAAGGAAGGCTCAGTGCCCAGGACTCCCTCCCTACTATAACCAGGGCATCTTTCTTTTGTTTAAAACATTGAGGTTCTCTGCAAGGCTTTTCTCTTTAAGAATCTTTTCCTACAAAGCAAAAATATGAAAATGACTAATGTAGTTCAAATCCCTCATCTTACAAATTGAATTCACGAAGCTTACAGGGGAGCAGTGACCTGCCCGAGAACATGGCGCATGAGCTAAGCACGACAGGATGGGGGGGCAGAACTCGCAGCCCAGGCCTCTTCTTGTTCCACTCAGAGAACATTTTTTGAGTCTAGAGGTAATGTTTTCTGGGAGCCAGTGGCATGATCTCCCCTGACCCTGCTGGACACACATTTGCAAGATGGTAGTGAAGTGCTGGGCTGGGCTATAGCCTCACACTAGAGGCAGGCTCCTGGCTGTGGCCTCCAAGGCCCAGGGCTGGCCACCCACACCCCCAGCTCCTCTAAAAAGGGGCAGCTCCCTTTGGGTGCGTAATATGTCAGGACTAACTCAAGTAGTTTCAAATCAACACAAGGAAAATGACCAAAATTCTTTGAGCACCTATGATGTGCCTGGTAGCTTAAACCCAGTATATTATTACTGTCCTGAGAAGCGGGTATTTATAGCCCCATTTTACAAATAAGGAAACTGAGGCTTAGAGAGAATGAGTTTGCCTAAGATAGACACAGGTAGAAGTGTCAGAGGCAGGATTACTCCCTAGAAGTGTCTGGCCCCAAGAATCCCTAATTCCCAGTGGCTTCTTTGTTTCCTGATCTCCTAGCCTGTGAACTCAGACCCCTATGCCTTCTGGATTGGTCCCACTCACTTTTCGGGGACCATCTTCTCCTCCCGCCATGATCTTACCTCCCTAGCCACAAGTTAACAGGCCAGTAAGTTCCAAGCCTATGGTGCATGAATCCTGAGAGCCTGGAGGTGTTCAGCAGCTTCCACGACCTGCAGACTGAATGGTTTCACCACCCACCCACCCTGCCTTTGGTGGAACTAAGGTTTATGCAGCCACTGCATAAAGTTATGCTTTGGAGCCTGGGGGCTGCAAGAGGCCTCCAGAGTGAGCAGACACCTGCCAGATGTGCCCAGAGGGAAGGATAGTTTGAAGGCAGGGCTGCAGCCCTGACTGAGATTTCAGTGTTGGCATGAAGGCCATATTATACCACCTGTCACTGACGTGTCCATTCACTTGGATTCCCAGACAGGGCCCTGTCCTGGTCCTTCTTTTGTCTCGGGGCTCACTCCTGTGGAGACTCCTCTTCTCCCCAACCTCCCAGTGTCAGAGGACCTCAGGGCTTGGTCTTTAATTCCCTTCTCTCTATATACTTGCTCCCTTGCTCATCTCCTCCAGTCGCCTGGCTGTGAGTACTATCTGCATGCCAATGCTCCACTATTAAAGTCTCCAGCCCAGCTCTTCCTCCCAAACCCTGGGCTCTTCTCCCCAACCACCTACTCAACATCTCTGTGTGGATGTTTAGACATCTCACCCTGCCCCCACATCTAAAACTGAGCTCCTGTTCTTAGTCCTGAAACCTATTCCACCCACAGTCTTCTGTATCTCAGTGAGGACACCTTCATCCTTCCAGTCATTCAGGTGAAAAACCTTGTGTTCAGTCTTTACCCTTCTCTTGTTCTCTCATCCCACCTCCAGTCTGTCAGGAAATCCTGTTGGCCTTATCTTTCAAATATGTTGAGAATCCAGCCACATCTCACAGCCTGCACCATTCCCATCCCATCTAAACCATCACCATGCATTACCTGGATGACTCCAGAAGGCTCCTAGCAGGACTTTCTACTTCTATGCTTTCCCCTGTAGGAGGCTGGGTCCTGGCCCCCAAAAATACCAAGTACCAGTTCCAGGAAGATGTAAATGCCTTACTTAGGAAAACAGACTCTTTGCAAGAGTGATTAAGTCAGGAACTTGAGATGGAGAAACCATCTAAGATTATACAGGTAGGCCTAAATATCACCGTAACTGTTCATAGCGGCAGCAGAGGGAGAATTGACACGTACAGAGAAGAGGAGGATGTGACCACGGAGATGGAGATTGATGAGAGTGATGTGGCCTCAAGCCAAGAACGCCAGTGCCACCAGAGGCTGGAAGAGACAAGGAACAGATTCTCCTTTGGAGCCTCCGAAGGGAGTGTGGACCTCCTGACGCACTGAACCCACGTTTGTTCCAGCTCAGTGAAACAAATTCTGGATCTGTGGCCTCTAGAACTTTGAGAGAATAAATTCCTGTTGTTTTTAGCCATCCAGTTTATAGTAATAGCCACAAGAAACTAATGCGCTCCCCTACAGTCTATCTTTATTGCATTATTTTAAACATCCATAAGATCACATTAATGATTTGCTCAAAAGCCCCAGTGGCTCCCTCCCTCATTCAGCAAAAAGCTGCAGGCATCACAGTGGCTAAACGCTCTTGCCCACATTACTGCCCTGATCTATTTCACTATCACGTACTCAGTCACTCCACCCACACTGGCCTCCTCACTATTCCTTGAACGGTCCGTGCATACGCCCACCTCAGGGTCTTTGCACTTGCTGGTCGCTCTGCCTGGAATGCTCTTTCCTGAGATATCCACAAGGTTCTCTCCTTCACCACTTTGCAGTCTTGAAAGTTGAGTCAAGTCTAATCTCACCTTCTCAGTGAGGCCAAGCATGGCCATCCAGTTTCAGCTGCAAACCACATCCCCTCTTCCCCTGGCATCCCCATTCTACTCACCCACCTCTGCTTTCTCATAGTCTTCCAACACCTTCAAACATGCTATATCACTCTCTTACTTATTATGTTTATTGTTTTCTGCCTGTCTCTCCCACTCCATGTACACATATTCTTCAGAGTCTAAGCTCCCTGAGACACAGGAACCTCTGTCTCCTGTGCCCACTGATTTATTCCAAGTACTTAAAGCAGCACCTGGCACAGAGGAGATGCTCAGAAAAATAAGTGCATGCATGATCTATGAACCTGAAACTTATCCGCCTTTGTTCTTAGGGAAGACTCACCCTCCTGTTCTTACACAGCCGCTGGGGAACCTACTCTTAACTTAGCCGACTCACGCCTTCTGCTCCAGGAAGCTCCCTCTTCTGGGTCACTTCTCTCCTGGGCTCCTGGCTGACAGTAGACACGGGTAGGCTCTAACAAACCTTGATTTTCTGGAAGCTACTGTGTTCTTTTTGTCCCTTGTCTCTGTCTCCTGGAAACATTTCCTCCAAAAATGATGGTAGGTTCAAAACCAGAGACAATTTTAGGTGGTTTTCCTTTTTTTTGGATTCGCAAAGTTTCATGAAAACCAAATAAACTTAGAAAAGAGATCCGAAGGAGAGCTGAAGAGCTGCCAGCTGGACACCTAAGATCTCACAGGCCCTCGACATTTGTATGCATTTGAAACCACACCTCACTTTGTATCAAACACACTAAAAAGAACTCCTCAGTTCACAAAAAATATAACATTTTGCCATAAAATACTTTGAAAGGATTTTAAAATTCTTCCTTTGCATTTATTTAACTAGAAATTGGCTCACCAACTAACTCACCACTGGCTATGATTTCTGAACACCCATCCCATATACTCTGGAGTTCTTGCAGAGTGAGGAGAATGTGGCTCACACATTATTTTCAAATGTAATGAAATCTTATTAAATGCTCAATGGAACAATGAATGAAGTTGCTGTGGCATTGGCATGAAGTTGACATGTGGTGAACATGTGAACAAACATTTATTTATTTCATTCCTGCCCTTTTTGTATATTGGAGCTAACTACATTTTTTTCAGATCCAATTTTCTTCTTGTTTTTGGCTCTTCAAAACCTCCTAGGGCTTTTGTCAGTGGTGGCTGATGGACAAACTGGCTGTGCTGAGGAACCCTCAGTGAGAATTAGAAAGGCTGGGGGCAACCACCAACTCACTGTGTGAGCTTGAGCAAGTCCCTAATGCACTCCAAGCCTGAGCTTCCCTCTCCTTGAAATTGGAATTATGGCTCTGCTTCTATGTGACTGTAGGAATCAAAAGGGGTATGTATGTCAAAAGTGCTTTGTAAACAGTAAGGCACTATGCACTTGCGCATTTAGGCAATTGCTTTTTGACAGCCTTGCTGGCTGAATTCACTTGTACCCAGGTCAGGAGGAATTCTTATTTCCCGCTGAGCAGGGGTGAGCCCCACCACGCCCTTGCAAGGCTTTCTGGCACAGTGCCTATGGTTTACCCCAAAGCTCCCCAACCTCATTCTGTCTACTGGTCTGGCTGCCAGGCCTGAGTTTTATTAAAGTTGCCCTACTGCATTGAAGTTTGTTTTAAATACAGGAAGGGGACGAAGGAGTCGGCATTTACGGAGTGCACACTGTGCACTAGGTGCTCTTTACACATCATGTCATTTCATCCTCAGGGAAGCCTGTGTTCCCAGAAATGTTCTGTTTCTCCCCCTGCCTTTGCACTCTCTGAAAACAGCACCTCCATCTGCCCCGTACCTTGAGCAAGGAACCTGGGAGTTGCTCTTTATTTCTCCCTCTCCCTTCTCCCCACCAACCACATCTTATCCACCAGCCAACTAGACCCACTCTATCCACCTTCAGTACCTATCCTGAGCCCACCCACCTAGCTCCATCTTGACTGCTACTGTGACTTCTTGCCTGGAGGGTATACCTCCAAACTGGCATTTCCAAATTCACAGGGTTTCCTGGGTTTCATCTTCTACCAGGAATCCAGAGTGACTTTTTGAGTAGAGGCAGGGTCTCACTATGTTGCCCAGACTGGTCTCGAACTCCTGGCCTCAAGCAATCCTCCTGTTTTGTCCTTCCAAAGTGCTGGGATTACAGGCATGAACGATTATGCCTGGCCTGGAGTGCTTTTAAAATTGGTAAATCAGTTCACTCCCTGCCTTCCCCCATTAGTGCTTCCTCCCAAACTCTTTATGAGGCCTGCACACTCTGGCACCCGCCTTGACCTCTGGCCTCATCTCTCACTCTTAGTGGTCTTGACAGGACCTCCCAGTTTCTTGAGGAGCCCACCAGGCTCTTTGCCCCTTTGTTTCCATTACCCTCTGATACTCCCCCAACTCCTCACGTAGAGAATCCCAGCTTAGTGGCCACCACCTCAAGGAGGACCCCCAGGTCTCTAAGGCCTGTCGGTCCCTATCATTCCTGAACATCTTTCCTGAGCTTTCTTCATAGCTCTGTATAGAATTGGCAACCCACATTATAGTTTATTTGTGCATTGTCTGCCTCTTCATACTATTTCCAAGAGGCCATAGACTTTGTATGCTCAACTCTCATAGACAGCCAGCACAGTGCCCGGGGCTCAATGGGAGCTCAACCAACAGTTGTTGAATGAATGAAAATTCCATATTGACTCAAGATGGAAGAGCAGATGTTTAACCCAAAGATGAGCTGAAATTCCAGCCCCTTTAGGATCCTAGCAGCCTCCTCTGGACTCCCCAAGCACCTGTTCCTATTTCTGTAATAGCTCCTGCTGCACTTTAATTGATCTTTTCCTCATCTCTTCCATTCCATTATGAGGTTTTCAAAGACAGCAGCCATGTGTTCCAGCATCTAACCCTGTGAAATTGTTTAAGGAGTAACTAGAACTATGATGAGCAGTCCCAGGAGCCAAAGCCATTGGGGAGTCTTTGTAATGCATGTGATGGCTGTTATATATTGTTATAGTGATGGTGTTATGATCTATATTAATATAATCATTATGTATTCATTATTACAGAATAGACTATGTTAATGCTAACAATACCGCCACATGACCCAGTTTAATGCTTTTGTTATGTGGATGAGACCAAGAGTACTGAGAGGAGGGCCCTGCCCAATACCACACATGGCAGTCCCAAGAGCAGAACTCAGAGCTACCCACTCCTTGTCCTGTTCTTCTTACTGCCAGCATGTACCACCTCGTTTCTTTCCTCTGCATTCTCCCGAGCACAGGGGCTGAACCAGTGAGAAAGGCAGGCAGGGTTCGTGGTCAGACCACGCCTTGTCCTCCATGATGAAGGCTGTGTGTTGAACGTACAAGACCCTATATGCAAGGATCCTCTAAGAGCCAAGGGTCTCATGGGGTGGCAAGGTTTGACCAGGACAAGCCAGCCTTAGGGAATGACAGCTGCTGAGTGGTGCGGATTGAGAGCATAGATTCTCACGGCAAAGTAGATTATCATGCCTTTGTTTGCTCCTTTGTTACCAAAGCTGATTGTGCACGAGCTTTGTGTCTCCATAAACCCTTTAGTCAAACATCTGCATAGAAAGTAGAAATCATAAAAGTTATATCTAATGCATATTATTCTAGGCACTTTGCTAAGCATTTTATGTGTTGGCTCATGTAAACAGTGATCTGATTAATTCAACCAAAAAGATCACCAAATGATGTAAAGCAGGATTTCATGTACTTCCTAAGGGCCTCATTTTCCAGTCTGATTGCCTGTGTGGTCTTCTCAAGTCAATGGCTGCTCACCTAACCTGCTTTTCCAGTGTGAATACACAGTTGTCTTCAAATACTGCCAATGCAAAGCCAGTATTACTGCATAACTTTTCGTTTCAGATGGAGACATACCTCAAAGTATTTGACTTCATCTATTCTAACAGGATCACTTAGCATGTCCCCACACTTCCTTAGGCTGTCTCCATAGGAAATAATTTTCTATTCTTTCATTTCAAAGAATGAAAGAACATACCTTATCAGTTTAATTCCCTCAGCACCACATTTAGCTTAGCAATGTGCACTTATTGCTACCTCATGAGCATATAGAAGTGAGCTGGGGAACAAGGGGTTTCTAGGAGATAGAGTTCATCCCAGGATGAACAAAGGGGAAAACAGAGGCTCAGAGAGGTTAAGTGACTTGCTTAAGGTCACACAGCCAATTTGTGGCAGAGCCAAACTAGCACTTGCTTTTTCCAACTCCCAGTTAAATGATCCTTCTTTCAGAGGATTAAAAATGACCACGGAAAAGCTGGAGATGGGTATATGGAATCCTTCATACCATTTTTTCTACTTGTTTGAAATTTTTCATACTAAGAAGTATTTTTAAGTGAAGAAGAAGCCCTAGAAGTGTGTTTGATCATAGCAAGAATGGGCCCTGTTTTTAATATTCACGTCTTCAAAGAAGATGTGTTTAATTCTTCCTGGAGGGATCTTTCCTGTATGTTGAATTCCCTCAACATCACACACAGTCTATTCCACACATAATTACTAATGGCGAAACAGGCTTGGATTTTTTTCCTTCTGTCTACCAGCCAGAACACAAGACTTCCCTTCTTTGAAGCTCCAAGTACCCCTGGGAACTGGCCTCAGGTTTCCTCTCTACCCACGTTTCCCCATCACCCATTCATGCCATACCCCGGCAGCCATGGTGCCCCCAACCTCATTCTCCCACAGACCACCTCAGGGTTTTTGCCATTGCCAAGGATTGTCAAGTACTGCAGTCCTATGATTTACTATATATTTTCCTTTGAGCTGGCTCATTTTGTTTACTTCAATCTATTTTCAGAGAAAACTGCATGTCATTGCTATTGATGGAAGATCAGTCATATTATCTGTGAAATCAGGGTTTGATGTACTAGTTATACTTATTCTAGTAATCATTATAAAATACATAGTTATTAAGAAAACATTGTGTCCATCAATGTACAACTTCATACTCTAAGGAGCTCTGCCATCAGCTGCTGGTCTTCTGGGAAAAGCCCTGCGTAGTATCTCCGCCTCAAATGCAGGGATGTGGGAGTGTGGAAGGTGTGTGCACACACGTGTGTTTTAAGTAGAGGATCGTGTCCATCTGACCACAGAAACAGCAGGCATGGCATGTGCTTCTGATTTCTGCCATGTGCTCCAGCGAGCTGGGCTGGTGTATAGGAGTGAGGATGTGGCTTGCAGGTAAACCAAGCAGGCAGTCCAGCATTCACCTCTCGATTCAGCCCTCTTACTCCCTGCCCACCTTCCCTGCACAACAACCCCCACAAAGTGAGCAGAGTTCCCAGGAAAGAGCCTTAACCACCGTTGCTGGAAACAGAAGTAGGTGAAGTCTAAGGAGGACTGAGAAGGGATGGGCCTCAGCGAGAAAAATAGGTGTTTTATGGAGGTGATTATACGCTCAAGTGGAATTTGTAAATTGGAAACTCCCAGATGTCTTGGATGACTCTCATGAATGTCAAGGGCCTAAGGCTCTTATGTTTATCGAGAGGCAGCGAGGAGTGCTAGGATGGACTTGGCTGTGGAACCCCACAGACTAAGTTTAAATCCTATTTAAGTCATCTTGAGAAGTTGTTGAAGTCCTCAGAGCCTCATTTTGTTTGTCTGTGAAATGGGGATAATAATATCATCTAGTGTTGCATTGAAGATTAACTAGGAAAGAACTGGGCATAGTACTGGGCTATAAAACACAAGCAATTGTGATTTTCCTAAATTTCTGAAAGACCATGGAAGACTTTCTGATTCACTGAAGGAAGAATAAATCTTCTTTTGTGTAGGTTCAGAGTTAAAGTGGAGAATACTTATTACTGTACTCCAATATTTTGAGATTGGGTTTTTTATTTATATATAGCAACTCTCAACTAGAATATTGATTTAAGCGGATCACTCCATGATTGCCTGCTAGCATCATGAGGGTGTTCCAGTACATTGCCTTAGAATTGCCATGTGCGTTTTGTGGCTTGGCTGTGTCTCCCCAGCTTGGCTATGAAGCCCAGGAGGACAGGGACCACATATTCCTTAGATATCTCCACTAGCAGAGGCACAATCTGTGTGCATGGTGGGCTCTTAGAGCATGTGTCCTGGGTAGAATCCAATGGAATTAGGCCACAGGATTGTTATAGTCTTCAAGAACGCCCCAGAAATACAGTCATCTTTCCTGCCCAGGTTGTGAACCATTTGAAAAATAAGAAGAGATAAAATGGAATACAGGCCAAAATGTTATCTTTATGATGAATAAGATCTCTATGAGGTATGGCTTATTTCTGTGAGAAAATGATCTTCCTAACCTAATACTGAATGCTAGAATTCTATGGACTCCCTCTGCAATCATAGGCAGCACAGGGCTGGAACAGCTTTCCCCATGTGGTGAGAACAGAGAAGGAAGGGGATTGAGGAGAAAAGCTGAATATTGCATGAATGGAGGTCCTACCACGTGAGTGAAACAGCAAAGGAAGAGGCGGCATCTCCTTCACTAGGGTCAGTTTGCTTATTTATTTGCTTGTGTTTTCCTGGATCTACCTCCAATATCCTGTAAGTCTCAATAAAGTACCCAATACTCGGTTAACTCGTTCATAAGATAGGGTGGCATGTAAGAAAAACAGCATGGTTTCATTCTGAAGAAACTGGAATGAGGGAGACCTGGATTTAATACAATTCTGCCCCTGACTAGCTGTGTGACCATGAACCCTGCTGTTAAGCTGCCTGGGCTTCAGTGTCCTGATCTATAGAAGGAGATCTGTGATTTCTATGTTACAGGGTAGGTCTGGGTGATAAGTGAGATCATGCACATGCCAGTGCCTCATTTGTAGTATAGAGCAGGCACTCCAGAAATGGTAAAATTATCTGAAGAGCTAAAAACACCAGATATGCCTGCTACAGTCCTGCTTTTGAGGGTTGTTTGTTTTTTTCTTTTCTTGGAAGAGTTGGCTGTGGAGATGACAGGGAATATGTCCCTAAGAGCATCTTGATTTATGGAGGAAGACACCCAGAGGGAGTGGAGCAAGAACTAGCGAGCAAGGACCCCACAGGAGGGGAATATGGGAGACCCACCCTACCCTCCAGTGCTACAGCTCCTTCCCGCTCCTGGCTGCCTGGGGTAGGGGATGCTGACAGCCTCTCGTTGCCTGTTATGGCCCCACAGACAGATCAGGTGGAGAATCTAGTTAAATGGCAAACTCTCATCCAGACAAAGAACTCCAGGTCTGAGCTGCACAGGGTCCCTCGAGATGAAGCAATATTTGCTTTCTGACCAGTTGCCTAGCACCCAAGCATCTCCCAACTCTCTGGCAGGCTGCTTTCCTCGAGAAGCTTTTCTCTATCCAACCTCAACAAAAGGCAGCCTTTGGCTGGAGGGTCTGGAAGAAGAAGCACTAGCAATTGCAGGCCTTAAAGAAATCCTCTGGAATGAGCTGGGATCCCAAAAAAAGGTGTGTAGGTAACACAGGTTTCACATGCAAAACTGCTCAGGCCTGGGACCTCCATCTTGGGAGGGAAGTAGGGGAGGCAGTGATTTTGTGACAGCAATCTGTGCTCCACCAAAACAACCTGGAGGCATCCCTCACTCTGTAGACTCAAGTCAGGGCAGGGATGGGACCAGCACCCATAGGCCCAAAGCATCCAGATCAACTATCTTAGGCTGTGTCCATTTGGGAAGGTTTTTGGCTCCTGGGTTGCAAACTCATCCAACAACCTTTTACTGTGTACCTACTACATGCCAGATCTAAATCTCACTTTTATCCTATAGTCTAATAGGATAGACAGGCAAGTTAACTGGCAGATATAGAACAATGCTGTGCTAGGGCAGGCTCGGGGGAAAGAAGGATAAGGGAGGCCTAACCTAGTCTTGGGAAGTCAGGGTAGGCTTCCTGGAGGAAGGGACATTTAAGAACAGCATGTGCAAAGACCTGTAATCTAGAAAGAAGAAAACTTATGCAGGGGGCAAGCACAGTGCTGACTGTAAGTAGACACCAAATACCACCCAATGTTTGAATTTAGGGTGGTTTGTAAGTGTCCCTATGGCTCTCCCCAGATCTCAGCAAACTTTCTTCTAAATTTATAATCAATTTTTTGTTGCGGGGCCAGGGGCAGGGTAGGAAGGCTAGTAACACTGACTGAGCACCCAGGCCAATTACCCTGTACAGTCTTAAGAATCGTCACTTATCATTCATTTGACAAACAGTTATTGAACACTTACTGTGTCCCAGTGTTCTAGGCATCAGAGTGTATGGCAGAAAGCAAAGCAGACAAAAACAAATTCTCTGTCCTGCAGAGTGTTCACTTAAACTATAAAGGACATAAGGGCAAATAAATACATAAATGAAACACACAGACTATCAGATGGAATCAGTGTTATGGAGAAAACCAGAGCAGGAAAGGGGAACAGAGATTTCTGGGGCTGAGGGATTACAATTTTAATTAGAGCTCTTAGGAAACGGTTCATATTTGAGCAAAAACTCTTTTTTTCTTTTTTTTTTTTGAGATGGCATCTCACTCTGTCACCCAGGCTGGAATGCAGTGGTGCAGCCTTGGCTTGCTACAACCTCTACCTCTCAGGTCCAAGTGATTTTCCTGCCTCAGCCTCCTGAGTAGCTGGGACTACAAGCACATGCCACCATGCCTGGCTAATTCTTATATTTTCAATGGAGGTGGGGTTTCATCATGTTGGCCAGGCTGGTCTTGAACACCTGACCTCAAGTGATTATAGGCGTGAGCCACCATTCCACAAAAATGGGAAGAAACCAGTGCAAAAACACTCTAATAAAGGGCATTATTGAGCCTTGTAGCTATTGGTTGGGGGAGCAGTGTTGGGGAAAATATTCCAGACAGAGAGAATAGCAATTGCAAAGGCCCTGAGGCAGGAGTGGGCCTGGCATGTTCAGCAACAACAGGGAAGAGAGTCTGGCCAGAGGGGACCAAGCAGGAGATGGAAAAGGAGGTGAGGTCACATCTCATAGAGATGGCAGGCTGTCGTAGGCATGCAACTTTACGAGGCATGAAATGGGAGACATTGGCAAGTCTTGAGCAGAGCAGCAGCATGTTACATTTGCTGGCTCTAATGTCAAGAATAGCCCAGAGGGCAGCAACAGAGGAAGCAGGGAGGCCAGTAAGGAAGCAGCTCCCTGCAGCCGAAGCCTCAGCATTGCCCTGGGCCACGCTGCCCGCCTCCCTGGAGTTCCAGAGTCTCCTTGTCTCTCCGGGTGAGTAACTCCAAGGAGCAGCCTCCTAGTCCAAAAGTCTGGCAGTGCCATCATGCAGCTCCCACAGGGTTTCTCCAGCAAAGCCTCTGCGATTTCACCTGTGGGATCCTTCACCAGCACATGACTTCAGGCCCGAGTAGTCATGAAATCAGGTAGAGGAATGGTGCCTTTAACAAAAACGAAAACAAAACTGTGACCATGAAAACAACAGCCGCCTTTATTACAGTGCTGAGTGGCTCTGGCTTCGGAACCACACGGGCCTACCGGGTTTGAATCCTAATTACATGAGGTTTCGGTGCCCCAGGTTCCTCATTTGTAAAATGAGCTAACAATAGCTCCCAGTTCAATGGGGAGGATTTAGTGAGATATTGTATGAGAAGTCCTTGACCACAGTGTAAGGCACAGGACCTGCTGATTAGAGATGCAGCAAGAATGATGGCTACATGAGGAAACTGAGACTCTCAGAAGGCGTGGACTTACCCCTGCCATGGCCGTTAGCATCCCAAAAGGATGGGCTGAGACTAACAGTGTAATACCCACCCTGTGCCAATTGCATACCTCATTTAATCCTGCCTCAACCCTGCCAGGTAGATACATTGCATTTATTGTACAGACATGAAAACTGAAGCTCAGAGCAAAGAATCTGCTCAGGGCCAAACATCTACCAAGGCCTGGTGCGGTGGCTCATGCCTGCAATCCCAGAACTTTGGGAGGCTGAGGTGGGCGGATCACCTGAGGTCAGGAGTTCAAGACCATCCTGACCAACATGGAGAAATCTCCTCTCTACTAAAAATAAAAAATTAGCTGGGCATGGTGGCATTTGCCTGTAGTCCCAGCTACTCAGGAGGCTAAGGCAGGAGAATCACTTGAACCCAGGAGGCAGAGGTTGCGGTGAGCCGAGATCACACCATTGCTCTCCAGCCTGGGCAACAAGCGGGAAACTCCATTTCAAAAACAAAACAAAACATATCTACTAATTGACAATGTCTACCTAATCGCAGAGAGCACAATACCCACCACAAACCCTGCTGTGGCCTCCACTCTGCGACCTCAGGCCCAGCCCTAGATAGCACTCAGTTTATGCTTCACTAACCTCCACTTGGGACTTTTTTGGACACCAAGTAATAGCTTCTTCTGGCTCTGATGGTGCTCTGTGGCCTGGCTGGATGATGGACTTCTCAGCAGCACTGTCCTTGTCATGCCTGTGAACTCTTCATGTCCCTGTATCAAAATGGGACTACAGGTGCCACAAACCACCACACACCCACGTGGCCCTGCATTGTGTCCCTAGCATGCCTGTGAACCCATCACATCCCTGTCTTAGGGCTGCTCTAACAAATTGCCACAAAACATGTGGCTTAAAACATCAGAAATTTATTGCCTCACATTTTGGTGCCAGGAGTCCAAAATCAAGGTGTTGGCAGGCTCATGCTTCCTCTGAAGGCTCTAGGGAAGACTTCTGCCTCGCCTCTTCCAGCTTCTGGTGGCTGCAGGAGTTCCTTGAGTTGTACGAGGCAGTGTAACTGCAATTTCTGCTTCTATCAACGCATGGCCCATTTCTTTCTGTGTCCAAATCTTCCTCTGTTTTCTCTTAGAAAGATACTAGGTCACTGAATTTAGAGCTCACTCTAAATCCAGGATCATTTTGTCTCAAAATCCTTAACTAATTACATCTCTAAAGACCCTATTTTCAAGCCAGGCATGGTAACACGCATCTGTAATCCCTGCACTTTGGGAGGCTGAGGCAGGCAGATCACAGGCCCAGGTGTTCAAGATCAACCAGGGCAGCATAGCAAGACCCTATGTTTACAGAAACAAAAATTAGTTGGGTGTGGTGGCATGCACTTGTCATCCCAACTACTCGGAAGGCTGAGGCAGGTGGATCACTTGAGCCCAGGAGTTCAAGGTTGCAGTGAGCTGTGGTTGTGCCATTGCACTCCAGCCTGGGCAACACAGCAAGAGCAAGACCCTGTTCAAAACAAAAAGAGAGAGAGAGAGAGAGACCGTAATTTTAAATAGGGTCACATTCCAAGGTTCCAGGTGGACATGAATTTTGAGGAGACACCATTGAGTCCACTACAGCCCACCCTTTTGCCTTCCAAAATTTCACATCCTTCCTACATGCAAAACACTGAGGGAGCTGAGCTGGGGTCACCCACGGGCTTTCCTAGTCTGCACGTCACTCCCCCCATAACCACTTATGTTTAAATAATTTGTACTTATGCCCTGACTCATTACAAAAATGATTTGAGGTAGAATTAGAGTAGGGACTCTCAGAACTGGAAGGCACCAATTCCCAGCCCATGCATGAGTCATCCTGGCTCAGCTCTGCTCTGGCCTGGTCTAGAACACTGCCAGCAACAGAGAGCTCCCTCCCGCCTCAGCTCCACAGGGAGGCTGACAGTGGAGCCCTCTGTGTGGGTTGCCCTGTTGAAATGGACTACCTGATCCTGGGAAGCAGGAGGGAGATTGTACACAGGCCCGGTTTGGTTTTTCCTTTGTGTATGGTTATTCCTGTGAATGAAGATGTGTGAGCCACTGTGGCTGCCTGCATCTCTGGCTGTGTGTGTCTTACGTCTCATGCCCCAGGGTCCAGCAGTGAACCTTGTTTTCCAGAACAGAGGGTTACAGGAAAGTGCAGTGGAGAAAAAGTAAAATGGAACCAGAGCTACATGCCTGCAGGAGAGAGGGAACGAAGGAAGCAGGAGAAGACCAGAAAGGAGGCGGCCGCAGTTTCCTGTCTGGACTCAGCCTGATCCCACAGGGGAACTCAGGGCCACTCATAGTGTTATGGTCTGAATGTTTGTTGTCCCCCTCCCCAAAATGTCTATGTTGAAACCTAACCTCCAGTATGATAATATTGGGAGGTGAAAGCTTTTGGGAGGTGATTAGGTTATAGGGTGGAGCCATCACAATTAGGATTATTACCTTTGCCAGGCACAGTGGCTCACACTTGTAATCCTAGCACTTTGGGAGGCCAAGGTGGGTAGATCACAAGGTCAGGAGTTCGAGACCAGCCTGGCCAATATGGTGAAACCCCATCTCTACTAAAACTACAAAAATTAGCTGGGCTTGGTGGTGGGCACCTCTAATCCCAACTACTCGGGAGGCTGAGGCAGGAGAATCATTTGAACCTGGGAGGCAGAGGTTGCAGTGAGCTGAGATCGTGCCACTGCACTCAAGCCCGGGTGACCCAGCAAGATTCTGTCTCAAAAAAAAAAAAAGGATTATTACCCTTATGAAAGAGACCTTAGAGAGTTCCTTTTCCCACTGACACCATGTGAGGCCACAGCAAGAAGGTATCATTTAGGAACCTGGAAGCAGACCCTCATGGAACCTGCTGGTGCCTTGATCTTGGACTTCCCAGCCTCCAGAACTGTGGGCAGTAAATGTTTTTGTTTAAACCACACAGGCTAAGGTGCTTTTGTTATTGCAGCCTGAATGAACTAAGACAAATAGCATCCAAAACTGGATCCCTCCTCATACCCTGGAGATGGGGGAGCTGAGTGTCTGTGGGCAGAGACCAAGGCCACTCTGAAACCACCCACCTCCCGCCACAGGGTCTGCTGCTGCACTTCCACACATCACCCACAAGCCACCAGGCCAGCCTTCCACCAAGCCGGACGTGGCAGGGGACCAGCCAGGGCCACATAGCCAAGGCTTTTCCTAAGGCACAGAGAAGCTGAGAAACCTAGTGGGAGCTGGTGGCCTCCAGGGCCCCCACTTTTAGTAAATTACAAGGAGGTATTCAGCCTGCCCCGAACCTCGTAAAAGATGGATGGTATAGTTGTATAACATCCACGGCTTTTTACGAACTTCACCTTTCCTTTAAAACGCTGCTAACTTCAAAGAAAAAAAATTGCTCCAGGCATTCTGGTGGTTGTAATAAAATGCATTCCCCAGGAACATGGGCTCTGCCTCAGCCTTAGAGAAGAAGGCAGGGTGGCCATGTGGGTGCCCACGTGCCTACTTCCTTGTGGGTGACAGGTTTTATCTCCCTGCAACTGATTTATGCTGAGGACTGAGAGCCTGTGGCCATGACCTACTTTTCCTTTTACAATACAGTATCCAGGGCTGTCCCGCCCAAAGGAAACCAAGAGTACAGAAGCAGCACTTGGTAAACGCGTGCACCAGGGGTTTCTCTTGACTCTCTGCTTTATAGAATAAAATAATGGTGTGTGTGTGTGTGTGTGTGTGTGTGTGTGTGTGTTTATATGTCTCTGTGTGTGTGTTTCTGTAGAACGAGGGGTTCTTTTTAAAGAGCTAGCTCCTCAAGTCATTTGACATTGGGATTTGAGACCTTCCTCTCATCGTTATGGTGAAAGCCACGTCGGCCTACACAGCGTGTGTGGCCTACATCCACCCAGCCTGCTGCCGTTCAGAAAAAAGCCAGTTGAAAGGAAGATGTGCAGACTTTTGTAGTGGAGAGCATGCCTGAATGACTGCTTCTGCTCTGTGTGTGTGTGTGTGTGTGTGTGTGTGAATTTCTAATTCCATGACCCCAAGTGTCATTTCAGTTTTTAAATTCCGGAAAGAGTTCATGTGTATGCGAATTGGGTCAGATAGTAGAATTCAACTCAGGAGAGAGTGACACACACGGTGGTGTCGTGCGTGAGTTTTCTATTTCTAGAGGGAAAACCTCCTAGAGCATGAGGGCACTGTCGAGCAACCAGGCAGGGTGGGGGTTGGGAAGAGAAAGATTTGGGATTTAGGTGGAGCCTCAACAGAGGCTTTGGCTCAAGATGTCAAATCCTAGAATGTTAGAAGGGAGCTTTGGGAATCATTTAGTGTAGCTGTCTTCAACTGATGAAGTTGACAGCCTACCCAGACCGCTGAGGGTATGTGAGGACTTTCCAAGTGGTGCACAGGCACAGAAAGTGGTAAAAGAATCCATTCCCAGATTGTCAGTTTCCACTTGGTCTCCAGGACACGTGACTGGAGTCTGCCAGGACAGGCCTTCTCAGGTCTCCCTTCCAAAGCCCCCTTCCCTTCACAAGCGAAAGGCAGGCCTTGCTCCCTCTAGGGGACATTGCCCCGAGGGGTGGGCATCTCCTGAGGGGTGAGCATCTCCCAAAGGCGCATACAAGAATGCATTGCTCCAGAGGAAGAAGACCCTCAGGACAAAGCACAATACAAGCACCACTGAAGGGGGCAGCCAGGTGCCAAGGGCTCTGCGTTACCTGTGTCCACCTCTCACCTCTCGGCGTTCGGAAGTGGCCACAGGGATGTATATTAATGGGTTTAGGTGAATTGAAAAAAAAGGCAGACTTTTTGGCTGAAAAAGAGTCCAAACTGGCTGATTGGCCTGACAATGAAGATGGCTTTGCCATTTGGGTTGTAGAATGGACATTTTACATGAATGCAACAAGCGAAATTTGCAGCCTGAGGTTTTAGTGAGAATATTTTTAAAGCACAAATACGAAACAAAGTACATTTAGATGCTGTTTATACATGTTTGAGGTGTGTCTTGGTTTTCTTGGGCTGACATACTAGGACCATACCATAGCATACCATACCACACCACACCACACCACACATTTCGTACCATACTTGGGCTGCCATACCATAGACTGGATGTCTTACCTGCAGAAATTTATTCTCTCACAGATCTGGAGACTGGGAAGTCCAAGATCAAGGAGCCATTTTGGCCAGTTCAGTTCCTGGTGAGGGCTCTTCTCCTGGCTTGCAAAGGGCCTCCTTCTCACTCTGTACTTGCATGGCAGGGGTAAAGGGAGTCTCTCTCTCCCTCCTCTTATAAAGAAATTATTCCTATCATGAGAGTCCCACCCTCATGACCTAACCTAAATTTAATTATCCCCCAAGGGCCCCACCTCCAAATACCATCACTTTGGGAGGCAGGGATTCAACATATGAATTGAGGGGGGAGGAGGCAAACATTCAGTTCATCACAAGGTGGTTAGTAGTGTTCCAAATTCGTTTTAGGAGTGTGTTAGCATAAACTGTGAAGAGCCCTAATCAAGTATCTAATATGGTGATGGAGATATCATAGACAATAAATATTTGTCGGATAAAAAGAAAAGTAATGAATGAATACAGAGGAGAGGACAGAGGCTGCAGAGGACACTAGAAGTTTTTTTAGAAAAAATAAGTGGCGGCCGGGCGCAGTGGCTCATGCCTGTAATCCCAGCACTTTGGGAGTCCGAGGTGAGCAGATCACAAGGTCAGGAGTTTGAGACCAGCCTGGTCAATATGGTGAATCCCCGTCTCTACTAAAAATACAAAAATTACCTGGGTGTAGTGGCGTGCACCTGTAGTGCCAGCTACTTAGGAGGCTAAGGCAGGAGAATCGCTTGAACCTGGGAGGCGGAGGTTGCAGTGAGCCGAGATGGTGCCATTGCACTCAAGCCTGGGTGACAGAGCAAGACTCTATCAAAAAAGAAAAGAAAAGAAAGGTAAGTGGCACTAGCCAGGCATAGTGGTTCACCCCTCTAATCCCAGGTACTTGAGATGCTGAGGCAGGAGTGTCACTTGAATCCGGAGGTTCTAGACCAGCCTGGGAAACACAGCAAGACTCCGGTCTCTACAAAATACAAAAGATAAAATCATATAAGTAAGTTAGCCAGGCATGGTGGTGCACACCTGTAGTCCTAGCTCCTCGGGACACTGAGGTGGGAGGATCACTTGAGCCTGGGAGTTCAAGGCTGCAGTGAACCATGATTGTGCCACTCTAGCCTTGGTGACAGAGCAAAATGGGGTTCCTTATTTTAAAAAAGTGACACTAAATTATACATTTAAAAACAGTTAAAATGTTACACTTTAATTGATGTGTTTAATCATGATAAAAAAAATAAGTGGCAAAATTGGGTATCACCCAGGTGTCCTGACTCTCACCCTAGGCTCCCTGCTCACCCCCTCCCCATTGCTAATCTCAATTTTGAGCAAATATTTTTATTAGGGATTTGCAGAGTGATGCCAGCAAAGCACAAGACTCCGTTGTTGAGAAATGCTGCAGCAAGACTCTATCCTAACCAGAGAAGCAGGTTGGGAAGCCACTCCTCTGTGCAGGCCTATTTCTCTAGGCCTGAGAAATAATGGGGTCCAGGGGCAGTGCCAGGACCCTGATCACAGTGTCTAAGGGGACCCATCTGGCCTCTATCTGATGGGTATCAAAGTCCGTACCTCAGGCTCAGTTTGGAGGTTGGGATAAGCAGTGGTGGCCCGTCAAATCTGGGATAGGACTTTAGCAAGTGCCTTGGGGACAGGACAACAGGGTCTAGCCATGAGGAGAGAATGCTGGCATGAGCTAGGAGCAACCAGACACCCTAGGACCCAGACCCATGCTTCAGGGGGCCCCATTCTGGCCCCCATCCAGCCATGCACCTCTGTATAGAGTGAGCAGTTCTTGAGCCATGCCCATGAGCATTCCACCTCCCGCAGACCAGACTCCAGGTACCCACAAACTGGAATTCCCTCCCCAAGAGGTACCAAGTCCCACAGATATCAGGACTAGGCCTGGGAGGCATAGGAATACATTTACTCTGAAAGCCTAGCCAGCTGATGCCATGTCCTGACCCTGAGAGCAAGAAGGTGCCTGGTGCCACTCCTCTCCCCTCATGCTGGGCAGCATAGTTAGCACACAGGTTGATCCTGAGACAACTCCTCTGCCCAGCCCTTTGCACCTCGATGCTCAGCTCCCTAAGAACAAGAGAGCCCTGTCTCAGGCTCCCGAAACTGGGCAGCTCATTAGTTCTTCCTCTGTTTAACAGAAAAAGGTTCTCTGTTTCTCTCCCCCAAGCACAAGACACCCGGTATTGAGCTGGTGGCAAGCATTTGATAAATACTTCATTGGTATTAATGATTGGAAGATGCATTTTCACATGGGAACCAAGTGAGTCTCTGAGCTCATATGGCAGACTTAGGTTGATGCTGGTTGGCTGCTCTCTGTTAATATCTCATGATGCAAAATCCCGGGCACACCCTGAATAGGATGTGGCATACTCTTTATTAATACTAGATACTGGATATTATCATTGCTAATCCCCACAATGCTATAAGATTGTCAGTATTATTTCCCATTGTACAGATGATGGAGTTGTGTCTTAGACAATAAAATTCATCAGTCACATAGCCAAGTAAGTAGCAGAGCTAGAATGAGTCCCCAAGCCTGCCTGACTCCAAAGACTTTGCCAGCATACCCATGGCGTCTGTAACTGGCTGTGGAAGGAACACTGCTGGCCTTCCAGGGAAGTGGCCTGAGCAACCCCACTTGGTTGTCACAATGCCAGCTTCTTTGGTTCTGCAAATTCCTCAGAGTATGGAACAATGGCCATCTACAAATCGCACTATGCAAGAAATGGGTACATTAGCAAAGAACCTGGCTCTGTGGTTTAAAGGAGAGATATATTCCTGCAAAGCCATTTACAAATCAATAACTTTTTTAAAGACTCATATATTGAAACCATATAGAACATATTTTCGTTCCACATCACCTAGAAGTGGGAACCTCTGCATGAACCGCAGCCCCACATCCACACTGTATGACAGCTCACTCAATACTGAACCCATTATTTTATTTGGTACGCATAGTCATGATTATCCCCATTTTACAGCAAGGAAAACGGAGGCTTATGGAGAAGACATAGCTTCACCCAGAGCTCCCCCAGCTGAGGAAGTGGCAGAGCTGAGCTGGAAGTCCGGCCCCCCGAGTCCACACCCCTACTCTGTACCTTCACGCCACGTGCCTCTGTTTCTGCCGCCGGCATGAAGAGTGGCCAAGACAAAAGGGGTGGCAGGTGTTGCCCTTTGTTGTGGTCTCTGGCTGGTGGGCATGTCAGGGAGCTATGTCACCTTCCTTTTCTCCTGGATAGTTTATTACCTGTCACTGAGCATCAGCTTCTGCCAGAGAGTGACAGTCTCACCAGAGCAGCTTCTGAGCCCAGCAAAGTAGAGATTCCAATACATATTGAGTTAATATAGCAGAAGTCAGAGCCCACAGCTGGCTTCTGTCACTTTAGAGTGGCCAGCTGCCAGCTTTTGACCTCGTGGGGGCTTCTAACCATTTATTAGGCAGAGTGGAGGGTAGTCCTGTGCTTCACCCCAGAAAATGAATCATTCAGCAGCCGGCCCATGTATGTACATCAGACTTTCATGAAACAGCAGGGGCCTCACCTAGGACACAGGGGAGGAAACAGATGTCCTGTACAACCATCCTTGGTTGACTAGTGCAACCCACAGGCCCCATCTGGGCCCCAGAATCCCAAAATCAGGGCAGCTCAGGGCTGGAAAGGACCTTCAAGGTCATATAGTTCAAATGCCCGTCAAAGGCTAGAGTCCCACCAGTGGTTGCCTACTCTCCACTTGAATATGTTGGTTGATGGGGAGCTCACTACCTCCAGGAGCAGCCAGGGCTGGAAAATCCCCTGAGAAACATCTAATCTGATTCCCTCATTATACAGATGGAGACATGCTCAAAACTGGAAAAGCAGCTTGTTCCAAGGTCAGCCAGCTAGACCAGCAACAAGGAGACATCTATTTATTGGCTCCCACACGTCCCATGCTCCGGCCGTATTTCAGTTCCTGAAATGAGCTATGCTGTTTCACATCTCCATGTGTGTGCTCGCCCTGTTCCCCTCCCAGAATGTTCTTCACACTATATCTTCCCTCTCCCTTTTTCATGGAAAAACACATCTGCCTTTCAAGGTCCAACTCAGGCATTTTCTCTTCCCTGAAGTCTTGCCTGAGAGCATCCTCCCACAAGTAGAAACACTTCCCCTCCTCCCTGCCCTGCGTGTAGCCTGTGCAGACATTGGCTAGGACACTCATCCCCCTGGATTCTACCTGTCTCCATACTCAGACCACATTCCTCATGTCTGTCCTCAGACCCTTCCGTAGCTCTCAGCGCAGTGGTGCTTGTTGAGTAAACACACGAATGATTGAACCAATGGACCCTGGATAAGCCAGGAACGCTGTTTGTAATTTCCGTAGGGCTTATCAGCTCTGTTCCATTTTCATTACATTTTCCTCCTGCTTTTCCTGTCCCCTCCCCCATCTCAGCTCTCCTCTTGCTTGGTGCGCCTCTTTCCATTCTCAGAGAAGTCAGGCGATTTGTCTAAGCCAACCCACTTTTAACAGTCTCTGGTGTTCCCGTCTTTCCAGTCTCAAGGGAAATGTCAAGGCTAGGTGTGCCCCACTTCCCGAATGGCTCATCCTCTGGATGAAACTTCTGGATGAAACTTTCTGAGCATATTTGGGTACCTTTCTCTTCCCTAACCTCAGTTCAGGATTCCTTTGCAAGTGTCTTGGCTTCTGCCTTAGCATCTCTGAGGTCCAGCTCCAGGCGGATAGGGAGGAATGTGGGATGCGGGTGTGTCACCTTTGTGTTCTTGCTTCCTCCTGGAAGGATAGAGGCATGAGGCTGGGGTGGGGTCGGGGGAATGGAAAGAACTGCTGGATCCAACAGGCCTTGGCTCCAGTGCAGGGAAGGATAGTGGAAGTACATGTAGAGTGTAACGGGCAGGAGGCTGATGTCGACATTTGATCCAGCTCATGAGCACTTGATGCAGCCTGGCTGAGTTGTCACCCATGCTCTCTCCCGAGTGATACACAGTCACTCTCACGTGTTAGAGGTTTTCAGACTGACTTGACTTCTCGTTAGGATGGTGGGCATTAAACACTCATGAGTGAGAGATGTATCATGTGGCTATGTCACGTCTTGTGGGTGTCACACACTCACACCACGTGGATGTTCCATGCACACGTGGATGTGACACACACTCTCACAGATGGTCCTGCCTCCTTGGGAGGACCTGCAACCTCATCTTCTCATGGACTTTGCTTTCTTCCTTCTTCCTGGAGAAACTTGCATCTTCTCTTACCCTCTTCTTTTTTTATCAATTGTGATAACATTTACATCGCATAAAATTCACCGTTTTGACCTTTTTCAAGTGTTCGATTCAGTAGCCCTTAGTACACATTCAGTGTTCTGCAACCATCACCACTGTCTAGTTCCAGAGCATTTTATCACCCCAAAAGGAGACTTCATACCCGTTAAGCTCTCATTCCATCTGGGTTTTGAAATTACTCTCAAATAATAGGCAGCACAGGGGACTTTCTAGCTCTGTCCAAGTGCTGACAATACTAAGAGTGCCTCGGAGGAGAGAAGCAAAGACCCCATGTGGTGTATACTCTCCCTGTCATCTCTGTAGATTCCTCCAAGTCCCGGTTCAAAGTTCCCACCTACCTGCTGGACCCCATTCTCTCTCATCTCTCCCCCTGCAGCAAAAAGTGATCTCTGTCTCTTCCTAGTTCCTGGGGTGTCACATATGCACGTTTCCTGTAGCTCAGCAGGTAAGGGCACAGACTAGAGCAAGATGGCCTGAGCTCAGATCCTGGGCTGGCCTCTCGTTAGCTGTGAATCCTGGAGCAAATTGTGTAACACCTTTGTGCTTAAGTTTCTTTGTCTGTTAGATGTGGTCAATAAGAACACCTATCAGTTTGGGTTGTTGCATGTCTTCTGCAAGGTAATCTATGCAAAGCTCTTAGAACAGTGCCTGCAATGGCTTAAGTACTGTGGCCTGTGGTACTTTCCACCTGTTCCTTAGCCACAGGGCCTGCAGGTCAGGGTCACTTTGAAAGTGACAGTTGAAGAGGTCTGACAACATCCAGGTGTCCCTGGCTTCACAGTTACAGCCCAGTTCCTCACTCCCCTTTGTCCCAATATTTTAAATAGCTAAAAGAACTGGGTCTCACTGTCACACTTGATCAATGCAAATGCACTGTGGAAATGCTAAATTCTCCCAAGCTGAAGGGGAGAGCACAAAAGAGAAACATAGGTACTGTAGCTATGGGCAGAAGGGGCCTGGGAATGTCTCCATATGCCAGGGACAAGAGGTGGCATACCAGGGTGGCCACACAGAGAGGGGGCAAAAGGGTAAATTACACGATTCTAAATCACTTTATTCCAATTTCATCACACATCCTCCAGTGCCACTCCAACCAGAGTGGCACGTTGTTTGCCAAGCACAGGCTTGCCCTGCTGGGCAACAGAGTGGAGGCCTTGGGCCTCGCTGCCAATATGGCAGCCACTGGCCATGTGTGGCTACTGCATACTTGAACTGTGGTCAATCCTAACTGAGATGCACTCAAATGTAAAACACACTGGATTTCAAAGGCTTGAAAAAAAAATTATTGACCTTTTTTTCAATAAAATTATTGAGACATAAATCTCAATAATTTTTGTACATTGATTACACGTTGACGTTAGCTTACTTTGGATGTGATGCATGAAAAAATACAATATTAATTAATTTGATCACTTTTTTTTACTTTTCTTAAGGACTACTAGAAAATTTGAAATTACACATGAGGCTCTTGTTATATTTCTGTTGGACAGCACTGCCCCAGATCTACCCAGGCAGGCAAAGAGCCCCCTGACTGTAGATACTTAGGGCCCACCCTTCACTTCTCTTCCTTTTCCCATTTATTAATTTACTCAACGAGCTTTTACTGAGCACTAACTATAAACCAGACACTGTTATAAGAGCTAGAAAGACAGAGACCCAGACAACACATAAACAGATGAGTGGATTATATATAATTGGGCCAAGGTTTATGAAGAAAATGACCAGAGTGTCGGGATGGGGTGTGGGGGTCAAGGAGAGGAGAGATACTCACATCTTCTTTTCCCTGCTGGCTTCTGCCTTCATTAATTTGAAAAGAAGCACCAGAGTGAATTTCTGTGGCCTCAAAATTATAATTTTAGCTATGCTATCGGCATCCTAAACTGCAGGCTGTTAACCTAACAAACTCCTATTCATCTTCCAAAACCCTGTTTATACATCATTTTCTAAGAGTTTCTTGCCTCCATAACAGAGTTGGTGTGTAGCACTTCTGTACTGTGTACACATTATGTTATTGTGCATATCTGTTCCGTAAATATTAGTATGAGCTTACTACTTACGAGGCACTTTCTAAGGCTGGAAACCAATGATAAGCAAAGCAGATGATGTTCTTGTTGTGTGGGGTTCACACAACAGGGACTGTAATTATTCGTTTACTAGCGTATCTTTCCTAGTAGACCACAAACGCCTCAAAAGATGGGAGTCTTCTTTGTCTCTGAGTGCCTAGAATCTTTATGATATTGCCTAGCACATGGTAGGAAATTAACAATTTTTGATAAATGAATGAAAAAAAATGAGAGAGGAAAGAAAAAGTCTAATGTGATGATGGTAAGAAGGTTGTGGGTAACCATATTAGTGACAGAGCTAAGGAAATGTCTTTTCCCTGGCCCCCTTTGGTGCCAGAACACAAATTCCAGTATCTCCTCACCTTTCCTGGCTGCTGCTGGCTGAGACCGAAGGCTGTGGCCAGTGTTGCCTTAGCCCCAGGAGCCAGGTTAGGCTGCCTGCATAGTTTGGCTCCCACCCAAGCTTTGGCTGGTTGCTCAGAGCTGTACTGGACTGGTGACACTTTTCACTTTCTGACCTGTAAGATTAGGGCACAGTCCCAGCCCCCTTAACCTCCATGGAGTCAGCGACCCCTAGGGAGCAGAAATGACTAGATAACCACCTGGCCAGAGGGCAAAGCCTAGGTCTCAAAGGGCTTACTCTTATTAATGACTTCATATTTGTGAGATATTGTTAATTACTCAGACTTACTAACTTCTGACTAGATGCCAGGTACTGTTCTAAGCCCTTGACATGTCTTAATCCTTGCAACAACCCTGTGAGGAAGTTACTATTATCATCCCCACTTTATAGATGAGAAAACTGAGACTCAGAAATGTTATTAACTTACTACAATCACATAGATAGTAAATGGCAGAGCTGGGATCAATATCTTGCCTCTCTGTACAGAGCGTTGTACTGAACCATCCCCTGTTGATGCACTCTTGGGTTGTTTTTTCTTGCTATAACAAACATTGCCACAGTGCAGCCTTGATTTTCAACATACACAACTACTTCCCAGGATTGTTGAATCAAAGATATCAGGTGTTTCTCATTTTGATAGAATGCTGAGCTGCCCTCCCAAAAAGGCTGACCTGTTCACACTCAGTAGGTGCCTTTTCTATGCCAGGTCTCCTAAAGAGCAGCAGAGATGAGGGTGGGTGGAGAGACAAGAGGCATCTATCAGCTCCCCATCAGACTGTGTCCAAGGGACTGGGCACTCACTCTGGCAGCATTCTCTGTAGAGTTACTCCTTCTCCCAGGAGGGAAGTCATTGGATCACTGTCCCGCCACCCCGCCAACAGTACTTGATACGTATAGTTTTGCCAACCTATCCCCAAAATCATGTCTGGCCAGTGGGTATGGGGCAACATGATCTGAAGTCCCCACTAATAGCTGATCAACTGCAAGCCTCTTCTGCAACTCCAGCTTCCAACACTGTCAAGCACTGATGTTGCCCTATCATAAGTCATGAGGATTAAATGAAACAAGGTGTGCATCCACTTCCTCCTTGCCTCATTGAACCGCAGTGAGAATTTAATACAATGACTCAAAGGAGGCACTTAACAAAGGCTAGTTTCCTCCCCTCCTCCTTGTTTCAGCATGCATACATTCATTCATTCATTCATTTGATATTTATCCAGCTCTTCCTTCTAGTTGGATCCATACTTTTGCTCCCTGTATTTTAGCCAATTTGTTTATCGACACACTTCCACATTCCCTGAGAGCATCACTTTATCTTTCTCCTCTTGATCTCACTCCTCTGACAACTCTCCTCTCCTCCCTGCCACCTTCTGCTCCCCCAAAGCCCACTAAGTTCCTTAGCCCAGCCCATATTTTTTGGAAACAGATGTGGCATCTCTGCACATTCAGGTGCCACAGCTGGAGATTACCAATAATCATCATATTTTTATATCTGGCCTCATGAATAATTAAAAGCCCAGAAAGCAAGTGCATAACAATTAACACAAGACAGAGGGAGAACGCCAATTCTAACACAGCCCCATTGGTTTTATGACAGGATTTGCCAAGCTTACATGCACAACACCTGACCCCGTGTTCTTGGCTTGCATTTGAAGTTGTTTTCCATGTTGAGACAATGTGTCCAAGCCTCAACGGGAGTCCTTTCCCAGAAGCTTGTCTGTTAGTAAAATTCTTGAAAAGAAATCAAATGGAGGTGTCTGCAGTTCCCTGTCCTTTCTAATGTCACGCACAAAAACCTGGTATCTGTGACCAGAACTTCACTGCCCTTTGACTCATCTTCTTCCCAGCAAACTCTATCCCTCTAAGACAGAGTCTACGTCTCTACTATCCGAGGTCCTAGCAAAGCCACTAGCACAGCGGAGGCCCCTAATAAGATTTGGTGTGCTGCACTTCACTTGCAATACTGTCACCCCATTTCTGAGAGAGCCCTAATGGTGGTGACCTTAACACTTCCATTTTAGGCTCCTTTGTCTCAAAGCCCTTTGGTTTGATACCAAATATTCTATAAGAAAATATTTAAATGCACCGGTCAGATTCCCTTTTTGAAGCCATGCTGGAACTCTTTTCACAAAGTACACTAATTAATTTGGTTGATAACCTCAAATGTTTGGATGCTTGTTGACTTTTCCTTAAAAAAAAACTAATCTACTCTTAAGGAACATACATTAGAAAAGAGGGGGCCGGGTGTGGTGGCTCACTCCCGTAATCCCAGCACTTTGGGAGGCTGAGGCACTATGTCATTTGAGGTCAGGGGTTCAAAACCAGCCTGGCCAACATGGTGAAACTCCATCTCTACTAAAAATATAAAAATTAGCTGGGTGTGGTTGCATACATCTGTAATCCCAGCTACTCAGAAGGCTGAAACAGGAGAATCACTTGAACCTGGGAGGTAGAGGTTACAGTGAATCGCGATCACACCACTGCACTCCAGCCTGGGTGACATAGCAAGACTCCATATCACCAACAACAATAAAGACACGCACACAAAGGGGAAGGAGATGATTGTCTGTGTTTTGATTCAGTTCTGTGAGAATAGGTTGGCATCTAAAATAGGGCTAATTAGGGCTTTTAGTACATCAAAGTGTTTTTCTGAACATGGCTCTCTGATGAGAATCTGATTTCCTAGCATGAACCTGGCTCCCTGATATGAACCTGATTCCTTAGTGAGAACACACCTACCTGGTGAGAAACTGGGCTTCTGGTTAGATTTCTTTTCCTTTATGTGAACCTGGATTCCTGACGTGAACTGGCTATCTAGTACAGACTAGGTAGTCAGGAAAAGTTTGTTGTAGGAATGAATGAACGATTGATTGACTGATTGAGTACCGCTAGACTGTAGTTTTATTGGATAATATTTTGTGCAAGATGCTCTCTCTTAAAAAACATATAAATATGTTGACTAAATTACAAGTCCCCATGCTGCAAACATTCCTGTTTATTTATGTGAACTGCAGGTCAGCATTAAGCCAGGGAAGTGGAGAAAGTTCTTGTTGGAGCAAAGCAAAGAGACAAATATCTTCTCAATTGTTTTGGTTAATTCTGTTTTTAAAAAAAAACTTTGTTGAGTTATAATTTGCATGCCAATTCACCCATTTAAAGTGTGCAATTCAATGTTTTTTTAGTAACATACACAAGGACATGCATCTATCACGGTAACAGAATTTTAGAACACCCCCCTCCTAAATAAACCCATACCCATTACTGTCACTGCCCATTATCTCCAGCCCTAAGTATTCATTGATCTACTTTCTGTCTCTGTAGATTTGCCTCTTTCGGACATTTCCTATAAGTAGAATCATACATGTGACCTTTGGTTTCTGACTTCTTTCACTTAGCATAATGTTTTCAAGATTCATCTATGTTGTAGCATGTATCAGGACTTCATTTTTTCATTGTTAAATAATATTCCACTGCATGAATATATTACATTTTATTTAACTATTCATGAGTTTTGTTGCTTAACTGTTGCTGGGGTGGATGGAAAGCCATGAGTTGTAACTAAGGGCACAAGAACTCCCCCAGTCACCATGTTCCCTTTTAACCACAGAAAGCATCCCACATATCAGGCCACCATACTCTCTCTTTGTGGCACTACAGAGAACCACCTATCCTAGGGAGTAGTTAAGTTTCCAGGATAGACTTCCCAAACACACACAATTCAAAATGGAGCCCTGAACCATGATGGGAGGACCACAGAGGGTAATGACCATTAAAAAATGCAAATAAATCAAAGGGGAAGTATAAATGATCAATAGCTATGAATGGTTTCAGTAAACGTCTATCGGGCTAGCAGGGAAATCTGACCACCATTTATAACTTTGTTTTCATGAACCAATTAATCTAAATTCTAAATAATTATCTTTAAGATGAACTTTCAGAAAAAGACATATCTTATGATTTTCCTGTACAATGAATGCATTTTAAAGCTCAAACAAAAATTAAACTCTTTGATCTAAAAAAAGCCCAATTAGTAAATTCTTCATAATGCACATTATGGCTCTTTTACAAAGTCAAATATAAAAGGAATGAATTCATTTCATTGGGTCCTCTTTAAAATAAGCATCTTAAACAACTTTGGTTTTTTTGTCAGTGCCAGGTAGAAGCAGAACTTAGAAGCCTGAAATCTTTACACAAACTCTCATCAGTTAGATTTCTCATTATTCTGAGATCAATTGAAGAAAATGGTTAAGTCAGTCAGGAAAGAAAAAGAACAGTCACACTGGTTCCTGGTCCTTGAAGATTCCACCTCTTTTGTTTGGGGTAAAAATGTTTTATGCCCTTGTTTCTGAAAGCCAGATCATTTGCTGGATTTTATAATTTTATTTTTTTGTAATTTGGAAGGGTATTTGAACATCTACAAACACCCTAGAATGGTAGAGTTGTTCTTCAGATGTAGGAAGCAGAAACCCAGAGTGCAAAAGTGACTTGGCCCTGATCGCATTTGGATTTACAGCAGAGCCAGGCCTAGAACTGGCTTCTAGAATGAGAGAATTGAAGGTACTGTCTACTCCAAGTGTCTGCCTACACCTGGAATCCTTTTTTTTTTTTTTATTTTTTTTATTTTTTTAGACAAGTTCTCATTCTGTGGCCCAGGCTGGAGTGCAGTAGCGTAAGTCAGCTCACTACAACCTTCTCCTCCTAGGCTCAAGTGATCCTCCCACTTCAGCCTCCAGAGTAGTTGGGACCACAGGCATGCACTACCATGCCCAGCTAATTTTCGAATTTTTTGTTTTTAGAGACAAGGTATCACTATTTTGCCCAGGCTGGTCTCAAACTCCTGGGATCAAGCAGTCTTCCCACCTTGGCCTCCCAAAGTGCTGGGATTGCAGGCATGAGCCACCGTGCCTGGTCCTACATCTGGAATTTTTTAAGCATCTCATGGGGGATAGTAACATGATTTTACAGATGACAGGACTAGAAAGGTGGAGGAAGTGGAGAGATGGAGAGGCAAGATCAATAACATGTATTGACCACGAATTAGGCTGGGTGCTTTGTACATATTATCTTATTTAATCCTCAAAAAATTCTACCATATATATATAGTAGAATTATATATAAGGCAGGGGCCTTTCCAGGTGTATTCGCGTCTCCCAAGGGGCTGGAAACCACATGGATGGGGAAGTGGGAATGTTTAGCAAGGAGAACAGGAGACTCTGAAGAAAGTAGCAGTGGCCTTCACACTTTTTTAGAGCTCTCAGAGGCAAAAGGAGGCACTGTGCAGGAATTGCTGGAAGTATATTTCACGTCAATAGAAGGAAGGCCTTTCCATCAGCTGTTTTCTACATAGCACAGGATGCTTTGTGAGGTAGCCAGCTCCCTGTCCCTGGAGGCATGTAAACAGAGGCTGGAAGATAACCTGGGGAGACCAGGGATGGGGCAAAGGCTCTGGTCTCTATTCTAGGGTTAAAGTAAGGGATCTCTTTGTGTCTCTTCCACTAACAGTGCCATATGAAACATTAGCAGGACTGTTAGATGTTAGCAGGGGTATTCAAGAAAATGACGTTCCTTTTTCATGACAGTAATTTTTTAAATGCTGCCTTTTCTCGATTGAATATTTCCCCTGGAGAGTTAACCTCCAGAAGACACCTGCACTGTTCTGTGGGTCCTCTGTCAGGGAAGCAGGGAATAGTGTGGCATGTCCATGACCCTTCTCCGCACAGCCCAGGGGACCCTGAGATGGGGATGAGCATCCGGGGAATGAACAAATGGCTGCATGCTCAAGAAGTCAGAGACATGGCTAGGCTCTACAGAGACCACCCAGGGCCCTTCGAAACGAACTTGTGTGCCCACTCCGGTAGCAGGATTTTATGCAAGCCAAAATTTTCATGCCATTTGAAACACCAAACCTTTCCCCCCAGCTCTGATTACACCCATGAGCATCTCGGAAGACCCCAGAGTCCCTCAGGACACAGTTTGGGAAATGCAGGGGCTTAAAACTGTGGGCTTTAAAGGCAGAAAGACTCAGGTTCAATTTCCGCTTCTCCTATTTGCTGGTCCGAGCTTTGGTGTTATCTATGAAGAGGAGACAGCAGTGACTGTCTTGGACTGCTGGAGGGCTTCAAGGAGTTAATGGATATAACATGCTGAGAATGGACCTGATGTCTACCAAGGAGGCAGGAAATATATATGGGGGCTATTATTTATTACCTCATAGGCATTAAGTGTATTACTTCATCAGGTCATTGTGAAGATTAAATGAAGGAAGATATGAACTAATGTGTGTGACGTGCTTAGCATCGATGGGGGTGCCTTCTGAATACCGGTTTGCCTTTCTGCCTCTTCTCTCTGGTTGCTAGTAGCTAGCTAGTAGCAGATTTCCTGGGCTGGGAAGCCATCAACTACTTAGAATATGGCACATTTCCCATCTGCTTGTGGCTGTTCTGAAGAAGGTGACATTCTAAGCTTCATCAGGCCCTGGAGTTTTTAAGTAATTGAAGCGCTAAGAATCTGAAGTGACTCACCCTATGCTGTTTATTCTGGTCTCGTTTGCACAAAAGAAAGGAAAATCACCAGCTCTAACCACCCACTGCAAAATGTTAGAGATCAGAATAGCTGTAGAAAATACCAAAAATAATTCACCCGGCCCGGTTTGGCTCTCCCTTCCACGGGTGGGGTTGGAAGACACGCGTGGCCGATCCTGAGTCATCAAATATAGTAGCCCCCGGTTACCACTGTGTCCCCTGAAGAGGTGAAGTGACGAGGAGAGGAGAGTGGAGGGGCAGAGGAGGGAGGATAGAAGTCCTGAGCAACAGCCTGATGGGATTTACAGTCCTTGCTGGAGGCAGAAGGGAAAATGGGCGTTTAAGTCCACTATCAATGACTGAACACCTACTGTGTGTGAGGCACGCTGCTACCACAAACCAGAGGATAGAGCTATGCTCCCGCTCCCACCCTCACCCCAGCCGTGCTCAACTTATAATAATAAGAATGAAAACGGATGCTCCCTCATAATAGGCATCTGCTATGCACCAGGCACAGCCTTTGGCATATTCTCTTCTGCATTTCTATGACAGTCCTTCAAGGCAGGAGTTACTGCCCGCCTCTTAGGGAAGGTGAAGCGGAGACTCATTCGCCCAACAGACTTTGAGTTCCACTATGCCTGGCACTGGGCTCGACTTGAGAATGCTCAGGCTGTCAGCAGAACACAACGGTCAGAGGACTTTCCCAAAAGCAGTGGGGAGCAGGTGTCGAGCCCAATTCTCTGCACCCCAGACCTCGGCCTGCCCCACAGCATCAGGAAGCCACTTCCAGCCCAGCCCCCACCAGGCTTCTAGATTCCCAGGGATGGGATGTGAACTTCACGCCGAGGCAGCCGTTGCACTGCAAAGGGGCAGACTAACACAGCCCACGGTTCTGTGCCAGAGTCAACAGCACGGCCAATTTATTTTAAATAAAAACATTTAAAAGCATGAATTATATTATGTAGCAAAGAAGACTTTGTCTTTGCCATTACGGGAGGTTTTGCTGCAGAAATTACCATACTACTATACAGAAATATCACAGGGCTGGGTTACCCCAAGAGGGCTTCTGTGCACAGTGTGGAATGCCAGACAGAGCTAGACCTGTCTCTCTTGGGGTCTCTTTTCTCAAGAGCCAGAGGGGAGCTGCTACTTAGCACACCCATGGGCCAGACAGAGAGCCTTCCTGCTCTAAAAGTCTCTGCAGAGAAGAATAAAAAAAGAAACAGGCATGGAGTACCTACCATGTACTGGGCACTTTACCTGCATTATCTCATCTAATCCTCACAGGCTTACAAGGTGATGCTATTATCCCTGATTTACAGAGAAGAAACCTGAAGTTCAAACAGGACAAGCCCAGGGTCACCAGGAAGAGAGGGAACCTGGATTCATCTCTGTCTGGGGTTAGTCTGGGCTCTTTCTACAGCCCAAGCTGCCAGTTCCTTTCTTTGGCTTGCACTACTCCAGGGGAGTGGTGGACACAGAATGTTTAAAGGTGTTCAGCACAGCCTATGGGAAAGGACAAGTATTCAAGAGCCAAAGACTCAGGCTCTGGGCTGGCTCAGCCATAACATGTGTCATGATTGGAGAAAAACTATGCAATCATGCAGGCTCATCTGCAAAATGTGTGTGTGTGTGTGTGTGTGTGTGTGTGTGTGTGTGTGTGTGTGTGTGCATTTCACAGATATACAAAAGCAAATCACAATATCACGATTCCCTTCTGTCTTTTGAGGGAAGGTCTCCTGCAGAAAGAAGCTCAGCCTTACATCCCTGAGAGCTTCCCAGAAACCACTGTACTTTTGTAGCCCCCTCACTCGACACCCTCTGAATCCCACATACATTTGGTGTAACCATCCGTCAAAAGCAAATACCTCTAGGAAGCAGTGCCTTTGGCTGTCTAAGAGCAGGGGCTCTCATCACACTAAGCCAGAGTCTTAACTTTGCTTTCTCCAATGGAAAGGCACAAAATGCTAGCTGGGAGCCTTCCAGAGGCTCCAGAAAGGAGTTGGCCTCTACGTCTTTACAATTGCTCATGGATAAGATATGGGCATTTGGTCAGTGGATGCACTTACATTGTATATATATGTATAAAATGTAATATATATAGTCTCCTGAAAGGTTGTGTATCAATTTTATTTTGTTCACTCGAACTACCCTTTAATTTATTGTAACATTCAAGCCTGCAAAAACACGTAAATTAGCAATTACAAATATTCTGACAAGTCACTGGGAGTTCCTCCCTCTCCCTAACCCTCCACATCCCATTAATTTTCAAGACCTGTAGCTACATATTTACCACTGAAACTCCCTCCCCACTGCCTCCCTATCCCCATGGGCACCTCCTCGTTGTTTCTCACCTCAATTATTGAAACAACCCCCTGACTGGTTCTCTCTATGCCCACCCACACTGTCAATTGAACCACCCGCCGTCTCACCTCCACTCTGCTTCCAGAGTGATCTTTATTAAAGTCTAATTCTGTCACCATCCTCTCCTCTTTAAAACGCTCTTGGAGCTCCCCATCACCTTCCAAATAAAATGCAAACCCCACCACGTGGCAGCTATGGTCCCTGATGATCCCAGCCATTCCCAACTCATTTCTTCCCTCCCCCAAGCGTACCACCCTTATGCCAGGCCACACTTTGGGGTGGCTCCTGGAAACCACCATGCTCTCAATGTCTCCCCTTCAGGTCTTTGCAAGCACTGCTTGGAGCAGCTTCCTGTCCCTTCCTTACCTGACACCTCCTTGTCATTTAGGACATGTTATCTTCTGAGTCCCCTTCAGCACACTCTGTGCTGATCAGCCCTGAAAGCCTGCTCCCTCTAGACTGCAGGATTTGATTGGCTTCTCTCCCCTTCCAGACTGTGGGCCACTTGCAAACTGCGTTCCATCTCAGCATCCACAGAGCACGGCTAGTTGAATGAATGGCTTATCCCTCACACAGTTTCGTTAATATATCACTCTCTCGATGATATTAGAGTTTTTGCTTAGACATCATGACATATTTATTAGGGGTTGATGCACCAGCCTAATAATCATGGAAGCTGAGGACAGAGAAACTGCTGCCAATCAATGGTCAATCAGAAGTGAAGGTCACTTGTCTCCTGAAATTATCATGTGATTCAATGAGAAAATAGGAATAGTTTATGGAATTTTAGTGTACATTTGACTTTCACTTTGGATAAGTGCTGTAGACCTAAGTTTATTTGAAAGGACATATTTTTTGAAAAATCACTTTAAAAGTCACATGTATATTTAAAACATTTGGAGAAACACATTTAAAATATGATTTGTAATTCCAGAAACAAAACCTAACCACTGACATACTGGTTTAATTTCTTTCAGGCCTTTTTCTCTGCTGAGGCTTCATGTTTTAGACTTTTTAAATATCAATTTTAGATTATTCTCTGCGTATCATTTTGCAAGCCACTTTTTTCCTTTATAACGTTAACATTTTCATGGTATTGTATATACATAATTCAATGACTACATAAAACTCCATTGTGTGGATGTTTCATAATTACATCTCATTCTTCTACTGTCAGATATTTAAATTGTTTCTACTACTTCTTTATTCTGGATATTGCTGGAATACATAATTTCAAGGCTTTTTAGGATAGATTCCCAAAAGCATAATTACTGAAAGGAAGATTTTTAAGGCGTTTGATAGGTGCCATCTGTTTTCCAATCAGTTGCCCAAGTTTACCCTCTCCCCAGAATCGTATGAGAATCCCCATTTTACCATACCTTTCCTCATATGCAATCATTCTTTAAAAATATCTATTCTATTTTGACTGGTGAGAGATCACTTCACACTCTTCTGCTTTTCATTTTGGATGAAGAGTGTGAGACCAAGCATCTTCCGTATGTTTACTTACTCGATGTATTTCCTCATTTGTAAATTGCAACAGGGCCTCATCTTCATGTATAGGGAAGCCTCTTAGCAGAGAAAGTGAGCATGAGCCAGACGCAGGAACTCAATCCCTGCCTCCTTTTGCCAGCTGTGTGACTCTGGGTGTATGTCTGTAGCTCCTGGGCTTCTGCTCCCTGATCTGTGAAATTAGGATCCTAATCCCTTCTTTGTAAGTCTGTTGGGAGGATTAAGAAGGTAGCTATGTTCACCCACCTAGCACAGCAGCTGGCATGCAGCAGACATGCAATTTTAGTTTTCTTCTTCTTGAGTCTTGCAGTTTCTGTCATTGCCTCCAGGTGCCCCCATAGGTCCCTGCGACTCTGCGATCAACAGCATCAGCATCACCTGGGAACTTGTTATAAATGCAGAGTTTCAGGTCACTTCAGACCTATCACATCAGAATCTGCATTTCAACGAGATTTCCAAGTAGCTCATATGTACAGTAAAGCTTGAGGTGCTCTGTTTTAGGCTTTGAAATTGAAGGCGATGGTATGCTTCCCAGGCACAATAACCAGCACCCACTCAAGAATGAAGGGGTAGATTTAGGAGCCTGGTGCCAGGGAGCTCTAATACACCACTCCCATCCACACATACACAACTTCTGCCAGCCCCAGAGGACAGAGAGGATGAGCAGATTCAGCTATCCCCTTAGAAGTCAGCCCAGCAAGGCACAGTCACTGAGAAGTCAACCTTCAGGCCATCAGCCCAACCTTGTATTATGTGTCTGAAAAAGAGGAACGTCTTGTGGAGGAGACAGCCAAGGGTGCAAGTAAGATAGCATAGTCTTGGCTGGATGTAGCACCTGACCCCATATCATGCTGACACTCTAATTTATTGCTGGGTGCCCAGAGCTGCTGGCAGAGGCCTCGGATGGGAGCCAGGGATGTTTCTGAGCTTGGATAGCAGGCTTTTTGCCATTTAAGTACCAGTCATTGTGCATGTCATGCTTACCCCGGGCATGAGAAATGGACAAGAACTCGACCCCACATTTGGCAGAACAACAACCGGGTGTGCTCAGGGAGGCATGCACATTATCCCGTCAAGAGTCACCTGCCACATAGGCTCAGCCCATCTCAGAAAGAGTAGCAGCAGCATACTCACCTGTTATTGATCATATCTTGTTACTCTCTCAACTTGTGAGAATGCCCACAGGGGCCAGGGAGAAAATCTGCATTCCAAGGCTTGCACCACCTACTTATGCTGTCTCGTTAAACCTTCCATCAACCTTCTGATGAGTAACCCCATTTTCCAGAGATGCAAGCTAAGGATCAGTGAGATTGGCAGCTGGGACACCCAGCCTGGCAGGGAGATAGAAGGGAAGCTTGCCAGCTCCACAGAGCTCTTATCACTCATCCAGTTGGCAGATCAGAAAGCTAAAGTTGAAACATTTAAGATACTTAGAGACCCCAGGATGACGGTAAAGGGACTTGAACTAGGGCCTAAGCCATCAGAAACCTAGGTCATAGTCTTTCAGTTAAGCCATGCTATAACCAGTAAGCTTCACTTCCAGGCCTTATCTCACCACTGTTGCAAGCAAGGCCCAGCCTCCAATGGCTAGAATAACAGGCCCATGATAATTCTGACAGTTCTGGCCACTTAGCACACCCACCGCTGAACCCACCATCATTTCCTTCCCTTCCCTGAAACTGCCATCCCCTCTCGTTCCTGCAAGCTTATCTTCAAAGCCCTCGGATTTGCAGACTTCCAAGATTTGTTTCTGGTATTTCCCAGCAAGGTTTTTTTTCCACCTTCAGTTCTTAGGACCCATCTATGCCTACCTCCTGGCCCTGGCAGCCAGAGAAATCTTCCCAAATCAACATGCACTGGAGCTTCTGCCTGAGGGATGGTTATCCAGCCTGCGGCTTTGAGAGGCCTACACAAGGAGCCTCAAGACCGGCTTGCATAAAAGCTGAATGCAAATAGTCTGCACAGAGTGTGTTTTGGATGCTCTTTTGATGGGCTCAATATTCTACCCAAACTGTGTTTATACGATTAATTTGCTTAGCACATAGATACAAAAATATAGGGGCAGGATCTGAGAAGTCACGACACTTGCAGCAGTTCAGAGAAATAAAGTGTTTTATCCAAGATCACAGAGCAAGTGGCTGGCAGGGCTGAGACAGAATGCGGGTGCCTGAGCCTGCGCTGGCCTCTGTCACTTGGCTGCCTCCTTCTCTTCCATCTGGGGGCAAAGGAATGTTTGTCCTAATTATAGATTGCACTGGTTCAAACTGAAGTCAGTGTGGCTAGGAGGAGTGGGATTAAGGGAAAGGGGAGGGAGCAGAGGCCCCTGCTTAGATCTTTTGTGCTCAGAGAGAGCCAAGGACACCTGCAGGCCAGCGCATTCCTTTCTTGCCCTTGACACATGCTTCTCATACCCCGTTCCTTTCTCACATTGATGTCTTGATTCATTTCTTTTCCTCTTGCTTTGGAAAGTATATGAGTTTCCTATTGCTGCTCTCATGAGCTTAGCGGCTTAAAACAAGAGAAATTTATTCTCTCACAGTTCTGGAGGCCAGAAGTCTGAAATGAGTCTTGCAGGGCTAAAATCAAGGTGTGAGCAGGGCTGGCCCCTTCTGAAGGCTCCCAGGGAGAATTCATTCCTTCCTCCTCCAGCTTCTGGTGGCCGCCTCATTCCTTGGTTTGTGGCCACATCCATCCAATCTGTGCTTCCATCATCATGGTACCATCTCCTTTTCTGTGGTTATATTTCCTTCTGCCACCCTCTTATAAGGACCCTTGGGATTACGTTGCGATCGCCCAGATAATCCAAAATAATTTCTTTATCTCAAGGAGCTTAACTTAATCACATTTGCCAGGGTCCTTTTGCCTTATAAGGTAATATTCACAGATTCCAGGGATTAGGATGTGGATATCTTTGGGGACAATTATCCAGCCTACCGCACATAGTAACAAACGTAATTCAAAGAGTAGGAGCCTTAGATACAGATAGGGATTCCCATCCTAGCTCTGGCGCTTGCCAGCTGTGTGACTTTGGGCAAAGTTCCAGCCTTCCTGAGACTCTTGTTTCCTGTTCTTTAAAATGGAAGTCACCCTTCTTGGACCGTAGTGAGGATCAGGTAAGTTCCACACCATGCACCCAGCATTGGAGCTGGTGCACCGTGGATGTTCAATATAGGCAGCCAGGCACTAGGGGGATCCTGGAACCCATCTTCACTGGGAAGGAAGGTCTGATGATCTGGCGCAGCCTCACTGATTTTAAGGATTCAGCAAGTACTGTCAAGATGCAAGAGCCAATTGTGCAAACAGATCAGGACTCCATTATCCTGGAAATTAAGTTAGCACCAGGTCTATTTGGATTAGCTAGTAATGGAGGAGGCAAAGTGCTGATCTGCGGTGAGAGAATTCTGAATAAGTGAGTCTGAGATAATGCAATATTTGGAATAGATGAACAGGGCTGCCTGCTCTGACTGTTTCCCTGCTGAGAATCCCCAGCAGGTCAGATCTCCACTTTGATTTTTTTTTTTTCATTTAAGAGATGTTC
This sequence comes from Plecturocebus donacophilus, assembly GCA_004027715.1. Taxonomy (NCBI): domain Eukaryota; kingdom Metazoa; phylum Chordata; class Mammalia; order Primates; family Pitheciidae; genus Plecturocebus; species Plecturocebus donacophilus. The sequence continues at coordinate 69,124 of PVKP010003820.1, forward strand.
ACTTTATCCTATCTTTACTCAGATAGGGCATTTTCACTTTTGTGAGAGAAAAAGAAAAGGGAAGGGAGCCAGTCATCTCTACTTTTGTTTTTGTTTGTTTGTTTTTTGTTTGTTTTTTTGAGATGGAGTTTTGCCTTATTGCCCAGGGTAGAGTGTAGTGGCGTGATCTCAGCTCACTACAACCTCTGCCTCCTGAGTTCAAGCAATTCTTCTGCCTCAGCCTCCTGGGTAGCTGGGATTACAAGTGCACGCCACCACGCCTGGCTAATTTTTGTATTTTTAGTAGAGATGGGGTTTCATCATATTGGTCAGACTGGTCTCGAACTCCTGACCTCAGGTGATCCGCCCACCTTGGCCTCCCAAAGTGCTGGGATTACAGGCATGAGCCACCACACGGCCTCATCTCTGGTTTTCTAAACTGCAGATCTGAATTTCTAACCACCAGCCTCAACTTCCTGGAGCCCTTGTCTTCATCAATAACATTATCAACCTGCTGTTGATTGAGACTCGGATCCCTGGGGTCAGCTGAGTGATGATGTCCCCCAGTACCCAGCGTGTACCGGTTAATGTTTAACAACTAGCTTTCAGGGAGGGGAGGAATCCTAAATACCCATTTCCATGGTGTAAATGCCCCCTCCTTGGCTGACTTGAAGCCGTAGACATGATATCACCAAACACCAATTTGGGAAAGGGCAGCACAGCTCTCCTGGGCTTATGCAAGCTAGGTCCACCACACAGCTGCACCACCTTCAGCCCCACCCCTCAACTAATGACTCTCTCCACAAACCCCTTAGTATGCTGAAGGACCACACACTTCTTTGCTATCACACACCCTATCCATCACCCCTGGAATGGTCCCATTTTCCACTGCTCAAAATCCTCTTTGTTCCTATAGCCTAGACTCATTAAGTCCTCCATGCGAATTAATCCCCTCTTTCTCTGTACCTGACAGGGCATTACTTATACCTTTATTTGGCATTTCTTTCATCCTGCCTTGTAGTAGACAGCTAAGTCATCAAATGTCTGTCTTCCTGGTCAAAATCTGAAAGCCACATACTGGCGTTGAGAAGACTCTAGCCTGAGTTAAATCCTTCTAAGTAGCTTTATGACTGACTCAATGCCCACTAGTCTCTCAACTGGGAAACAAGTGTACCCAGCCATGCCTGTTTCATTTTGAGGAATTCCTGGGAGGGTATGTACGGAGCATCTAGGCAGGGCCTGGCACACGATGGGTGTGGCCTTTGTTGTGAAGGGTGAGGCCTTCCCTTGGAGGGCAGGGCCAAGCCTCCCTCCTCCTTGTCTGCCTCCACTTTCCCGGCTAAGTAGAAGGTGCTCACACAGCCAGGACTTGAAATGAAATTAAATCCCTCAGCATGTGCAATGCAAATAGAAATGGGAGGGGGAATTGCACCCTGAAAGGTCTGCAGCTGGCCTCCAGTCTCACCCATATGGGCTGAGCTTTCACAGTCTCAGGCATTCTAACTCAGCCTGGCAGCCTGGGTTGGGGGGTGGAGGGGATGACAGTGCAGATGGAAAGTTTTCATGGTGGTTTAATCTTGCAGACATCATAGATAACTCGCAAATGTCAGATGTGATGCACACAATTCAGAAGGCAGGAAGGAATCTGGAGATATTAAGATATTTACTGGACCACGTGAGGAGGTAGGCTTAGCTCAGAGGCGGCTTATATTTTCATTAGCTGAGGTTGAGTGAACTTGAGCAGCTTAAAGTCTCATAGAAGCCTCCCATTTTCTTATTTGGGATTTGAGTACAGTTGCTTTATTATACAGAGTAATGTTGCCTGATGGGTACTGGCTCCACCGGTGTCTGTGAGGTGGGGAAACATGGGAGATGTGGGGAAGGTGGCTGCTCAGAAACTTTCTTTGTTGATTGGATCCCAGAGGCTGGAAATGACCCACAGTGGGTATGGGCACTTGCTACTGACATGCCTGCACTCTGCCTCTTTTCCCTCTTCCACTTCAGGGTTAAAGTTAGAGGTTTCTGGATTCTGTGCTCAAGGCTGAAGTGAACCAAGTCAGGAGTTGTTGCCTATTTGGACATAGTTCATGGGAAGTGAGATGAATAATTACACCAGAGCCTGGCTGTGACCGGTCAGTTAAGTCAGCAGTTGATGTGATACTGGAAAACAGAGGATGTGAGCAGCCGATGAGGTCAAGGGATTCAGGAAACTCAGTCCAAGGACACTGGCTATGTTCATGTATTCATTTATTCATTCACTATTCACTCATTTATTCATGCTTTTGCCCAACAAATATTTATGGGACACTTAACTTGGGCCAGGCACTAAGGATCCAATCATAAGCAAAACAAACATGGCACCTGCCCTCCTATAGCTCAAGGCAGTGGTGCTTAGATGGTGGGAGTTTTGTCCCCCAGGGGACAATTGGCAGTACCTGGAGACATTTTTTTATTTTTTATTTTTTATTGCATTTTAGGTTTTGGGGTACATGTGAAGAACATGAAAGATTATTGCACAGGTACACACGTGGCAGTGTGATTTGCTGCCTTCCTCCCCTTCACCTATATCTGGCATTTCTCCCCAACTCCCCACCCCCCGCTCTCCCTCCCCTATTTCCCCACAACAGACCCCAGTGTGTAGTGCTCCCCTCCCTGTGTCCATGTGTTCTCATTGTTCACCACCCGCCTATGAGTGAGAACATGCAGTGCTTGATTTTCTGTTCTTGTGTCAGTTTGCTGAGAATGATGGTTTCCAGGTTCATCCATGTCCCTGCAAAGGACAGGAACTCATGGTTTTTGATGGCTGCATAATATTCCATGGTGTATACGTGCCACATTTTTATCCACCAGATGCCAGTAGCTTCCCCTATTTATGACAAACAAAAATGTCTCCATGGGACCTAATCAAACTCCTGGAGACATTTTTGTTTGTCATAAATAGGAGGTCTGGTGGATAGAGGTCAGTAAGGGATGCTGGCGTCTGAACATCCTAAAATGCACAGGACAGTCCCCCGTCACAAAGAATTATCAGGCTATAAATGTCAATAGTGCTGAGACTGAAAAGCCATGGTCTAGAAGCTTTAAGGTGGGACTTTTTTTTGAAAAAACATGGGGTTTTTTCCCCACAAGGTTCAGTTATTTGTATGACTGACCTATAGACCTGATCATAAGTTGACAAAAGACAAAACTGGAACAATTTATAAAGTTTTAAATATCCCAGCAACAAGAATAATAGCCTCTATCTCTGTGACATGGCAGAAGACTGGGAGGAAGGGTCAGAAAGTCTTATTTCAGGGGTAGCAAGTAAACCCTAACAGATGCTATGTAGGATGGTAATTAAGAGCCTGGGCTTCATGGGCTTTGAGGTTTGGGTTCTGGCTCTCTTACCTCTAAGATTGATCTTGGGCCATTCACATAATCTGCCATCAACTCATACAGTCCCTTTAAAGTCAACCAGCTGGTCCAAATAATACACACCAGAGCATCAAAAGCAGTCAAATGCTCTGGCCCTGGAAACACAGATAGAGAAAGTCAGGAAATGAGACAGGGAAGGAAAGTAACCAAAAACAAGTACACCATTAACCAAGTTAGCACCAGGGGCAATTGGAACGCCTCCACACCTCTGCCCATCACTGTCGTCTCCTTAACTTACCCTTCATTTTTTCATTCAACAGATATTTATTGAGCATCTGCTATTTGCCAGGCCCTGTTCTGAGTGCTGAGACTACATCAGTCAACAAGACTGACCATGTCTTTCATAGATACTGTGTTTTCGATAGGGAACAAGTTAATAATAGCAATTCATATAACAATAATAATAAGCAAATATTCTGCAAATATAAATTTTATGATAAAAGTAGAATAAGGTGATGAGATAGGGAATGACTGAGTTTGTTGGTCAGCAAACCAACCTCTAAGGAGGCCACTTTGAATCTGAAACCTAAAGGAAATGGAAAAAGTAAGCCAAGCAAAGCTCTGAGGGAAAGAGCATTCCAGGCAAAGTGCCAGTAAAAATGAAGGTGTCCCAAGGGAGGGATGTGCTCCAGGTATTCAGGGAGCAGAAGATGTAGGACTGCGGCACCGAATCTGGGATGAGCTGGAGAGGGTGGCAAGGCCTGAGTAAGGAGCTTGGATCCTATTCTAAGAGAAGTAGGTAGCCAGGGGAGGTGATCTAAGCATCGCAGATTGATTACCCTGCCTAGAATCATGTTCTTGACTTTATCCTGAGCAAGCCCTTCAGTAATAGATTTTTAGTATTTTTCCTCTGTGTCTTCACACCAACACCAGTGGGTAAGATAGACCTTCCCAAACCCACTTTGGTCCCCATGAAACAAACACATCAAGGCTTATAACCAACACCCTTCCCTCTACCTTTCCCAGTCAGGGGGTCAGGGGATAGGACACAGTCTCTCACTTACCCATTCACTCATCCACTCACCCCATAAATCATCATTGAACCCAGTCTTAGTCTGGCTTCTCTAGAAGCAGACCCTGAAAATAGGACAAGTAGTTTATTTGGGAGATGATCCCAAGAAACACAGATAGAGAAACAGGGAAATTAGACAGGTAAGAAAACCCAAACCAGATACATTATTAATCAAGTCGGCACCATGGGCCATGGGGACTTAATCCCACTGGGATCTCCAGGAGCCAGGGCGGAGCATGCACTTGGAGTGGTCCCACCTGAAGGGTGAAGGGGTCTTTGGTGGAGGGCAACTCCTGAGGAGCATCTGCTTTCTGGCACTTCAGGCCCACAAGGGCTCTTGGCTGTCAGAGAGAGCCCTTGGATAAAGAAATGCAGGTGCCAATGGTTGGAAATGTGGCCAGTGTGCGCTAAAATGGTTAAGTCCAAGGCATTTTGGGCAGGACACTGAAAGCATCTGCTACAAGCTGCTTTTATTGCTTCATGCCATTCTCGGTGCTAAGAATACATAGATGAAGATGGTCTGGTTTCTTCTCTCCAGGAACCGACAATCTGGTCCTGTTTCTTTTCTTGTCTACAATACAGGTCTAATAGTAATAAGGCCTACCACATAGGGATGTTTTGAAGATTTGATGACATGACACATATGAAAACCCTGTGCAAATGAATTGTGGGTACAGACTTCAGATGTTATTATCATCGCTCAGCAAGAGACTTTACTTGCTGCAACCTTACTTTCTTCTATCTGTCAAATGAGAATAAGAAGATTTGTTCTGCTTACTTCAGACAGCCATCAATGCTTTAAATGAAACAAAGAATGAGAAAGTGCTAGGATGCTATTGAAATATAAAGTGCCATTCCCCACATCCATCCATCCTCTTTGCACTAAATGAATCTCTTGAGGACAGGGATATTGTGCAATTCTCCTCTATTAGCCCCTCTCCTCAGACTGAGTGGGGTGCCTGGCACATAGTTAATGCTCAGTAAATCCTGGTTGCATTTAATCAAAAGCCACATCCATTGTCTTTGCAAAATGGGCAGGGCAGGAATTATTAAACACAAGTGACAGATGAGGAAACCTTGGCTCAGAGAGAGGGAAGGGAAGTGAAGCTGCTAGGAAGGGACAGAGCCAGAAGAAGGATCTTATGGCTCCCCATCCCATGAGCTCTCCACTGACACCTTGGAATGACCATTGCTGGGATACTCAAAAATCGGCTGGGTGCGGTAGCTCACGCCTGTAATCCCAGCACTTTGGGAGGCCGAGGCAGGTGGATCACCTGTCAGGAGTTCGAGATTAGCCTGACCAACATGGAGAAACCCTGTGTCTACTAAAAATACAAAATTAGCTGGGCATGGTGGTGCATGCCTTAATCCCAGCTGCTGGGGAGGCTGAGGCAGGAGAATCACTTGAACCCAGGAGGCAGAGGTTGCAATGAGCCAAGACTACACCATTGCACTCCAGCCTGGGCAACAAGAGCAAAACTCCATCTCCAGAAAAAAAAAATTAAATAAAAATGTTGATGTTTCCTAGGGGCAAACCAGCCTGCTGATCGTCTGACAATTTTAATCTCCAGTAATTCATCCAGGATGAGTTTATAAACAGCTTCTCCAATCTGTGGATGTCTGGGTAACCCTAGAACTTCACCCTGTAGCCAGTTTATTTGGATCCCTTCAGAGCCTCCCTTCCTCAATCAGATATATATGGTAAACTAATATATATATATATATATATCCCAGAGCCATGGAAGGATACTCTGCCTCGGTCTGGACACACAGCTGGGTGCTTGTCTGGGGAAAGAAAGGGGAAGACAACCCTATCCAAGGAGAGTCTCGGGACAACCACATCTGAGAGGTCTATCCTCATAATTCATCAGTAAGACATCCCTTTCTGGGCATGGCTTTTGGCTTGGGTTGACCTTGGTTCAAATCCCAATGCCTCCATTAGTCCAAAGGCTTCACGCTTCTGGATCTTGGTTCCCTCCCCAGCCAAACAGAAACACTGCCTACCTCACTGGATTTTAGGAAGACTGAAAAGGATCATGAATGCAGAGCAGCTAACAAATGGTAGCCTTCCCTCCCCCTCCCTCCTTCTAACCCCAGAACTAATCACACCTGGGCCAGCTGGCACCTTCGACCTTGTCACCAAATGGGTCCCAAGGAGTTATGAGGTAATACCAAGCAAGCATTTCTGTTTCATGGGAAGTATGATGCTGCTGTTTTGAGAGCAAAAAAAGTATTAAAATTTAGCTCTCTTCCTGTCGTCTAGGTTTGAGTCTCCAGGCGGCCTCCTGTGGCCGTCCTGCATTTTTATGACTCTGGTGGGTTTCATTACAGGCCCTGCTTCCTGGAAACTCATCTCCCATCCTGACCCTGAGAGCATTTGATTTGAAACATCAATCATAATTTAGTGTTGAGCTCTCTGTTTACATGCAACTATGTGCACTCTGGTTGCCAGATCCGAACTGTGGTCTCAGAATGCAGTATTAGGGGGTCTGTGTGGCCCAGAGAAGAATGAATGCTGTCAGCCCAATCTAATTATCTCCTATCACCAGCAGCGAGGGAAACTTATGCCAAGAAACTGTATGTGGTACACTGGGAGCTCTGGAGGGAAGACATGATGTTGTATCACCCGGCAAAATAGAGGTGCCAGGACCCGACCAGAACTGAATGGCTGGCTGCCTCCAGCAAGAGGCCATTTATGCAAATTGCCCGGTTCAAAGAACACCTGCAAATTCTAGTCAAGCGTTTCCCCAAGTATGTTCGTTCAGTTTGTTATAGATATTATACCTACAGCCAAAAAAAGTATTTGTTCCATAGTCAAATATGCTTGAAAATGCTAAATTATGATATGTTGAACCTTTATGGCAATGCTCATTAGAACCTTTGACAAGTAAATTTGCAGGTGGATCTCCAAGAGGGATATATATATGTATAGGGCTTTGTCAATTTCTAAAACTGAAAACCTTTTTGTCCTCTCAAAGAGCATCCAAAAAGACCAGTGTTCCCCCAGAACATATTTTGGAATTACTGATCCAGGCTGGCAGCATTTCCAAGGGGCACAAGGCAGGGGCTTGTTGTCTGTGCTGTTCTCATAATCAGGTGATGCAAGGGGCACATAGGGGTGGCTTTGAGGACTGGCAAGAGAACCCAGCCAAGCATCTGGCCTGTGGGGCCAGGCTCCCTTTCCCCAGGGGCTCTAGTTGATCACCAAAGACAGAGAGAGAAAACTGCAGGCCCCACAGAACAAGAATTAAAGTAAAAAGGCTACTGCATGGTGATCAGGTGGCAACATTTCTTTTTCATGGGAAGTATGATGCTGCTGTTTTGAGAACAAAAAAGTATTAAAATTTAGCTCTCTTCCTGTCGTCTAGGTTTGAGTCTCCAGGCGGCCTCCTATGGCCGTCTTGCATTTTTAGGACTCTGGTGGGTTTCATTACAGGCCCTACTTCCTGGAAACTCATCTCCCATCCTGACCCTGAGAGCATTTGATTTGAAACATCAATCATAATTTAGTGTTGAGCTCTCTGTTTACATGCAACTATGGGCACTCTGGTTGCCAGATCCGAACTGTGGTCTCAGAATGAGGTATTAGGGGGTCTGTGTGGCCCAGAGAAGAATGAATGTTATTGGTGAGGACACTTTTGGTTGCAAGTGAGAAAATGCCAGTCAAACTTTCTTAAGTAAACAAGAGACCTTATCAATTCATGTAACAGAGTAGTCCATTCAAGTAGACTGTTCTGCCTTCAGCCATGGCTCAACCCAGGGATCAAATGCTGTCACCTGAATAAGATATGTCTCTGTCCATCTGGCCCTGCTTCCTCAGTGCTGGCTTCATTCTTGGCCCTTCTGTCTCTTCATGATGGCTGCTAAAAATTCCCAATTCTGCGTCCTTTCAGCTTCACAACTAGTGGAAATGAAAGCCCACTTCTCTAAAAGTGGACATGTACCTCTTCACACATATATGCACACATGCACACACACATGTACTAGAATTGAGTTTCATTGGCTGTAATTGGCCTAACTTGGGTCACATGCTCATGTCTGAACCAACTTTGCTGGAGGATGAAATGCAGTGGTCAGTGTGGTTTACTTATGGGCGCCACTTTTGGAGTCTGGGTAGAGTCAGCTTCATCTGCAGCACATGAGATGAAGCAGGGAAGCTCTCAAGAGGGAAACTGGGGACTAGCTACCAGCAGGATGAGATGGATATCAAGAAGTAGACACAACAAAAGTCCACAACAGTCTGTCTCCCTGCCTGACTCTCAGGGGTGGCAGCAGCTGATCTTTTCATCCTGCCCAGATGGCATAAAGGGCTCCTCATACCCTGCCAGGCTGGCCTGTTGCTGACTTAGCAGTTAGACAGGGCCGGAGCCTGCAGGTAACAAGAACATAGTGACCAGAACTGTACAAGGGAGGGACACGTAGGGCCTTCCTGGAGGGGATTTTGCTATTCATGAGACAAAAGATCAGACAATAACCAGACTTAATAGAAAGACCCCCACATTGGTGAGGGAAAACATGAGTGCAGGTCCCTGTGAAAGCCCAACTCTCAGAGGTAAAGGGAACCTAAGCCTCACTCCACCACTCTTCCAGGTCTGATCATTAGAAAATAGACACAAGGATCACAAGCTAGATGCCAACCAAATATCAGCTTGATTCCAGGCCAGGTATATATTTAATACCTCCCAAAATGCAGGGCTTTGGCATGAGCCAGATTAGGGAACATGGCTTACCTAAGGCTGAAATAGGTATCTTCTCCCCTAACTTAGAACTTGGACCTTCCCCAGGGCAGTCACATTGTGAAAACCCTACTCAGCTAGACACTGGCCTGCCCCACATACTCAGAGAGAGAGAGAGAGTGACAAGCCACCCACGGCCAGGATCCCACCCCAGCGTACTCAGCATATGTGAGCAAGGACCAGAGGAGTGAGCCTGTACTAGGTACAGGGCAGATCCCAGAAAAATAATAAAGGTAGAGTCCATCACCCACTCCTTAATGACATTGCCACCCGCCAGAATAAAGAGGCCAGTGATGGTCATTCCCCCATCATATTAGCATCTCACCCTAGTTGAGTGGAAATAAAGGGGGGCAGAGGAGTGGATGCTTCAGCCTCAGCGCTGCAAGAGGGCGGAAGTGCTGGAGGAAGTTCCCTCCTTTATTAATGAGAATGAGCACATGGGGAGAGAAGGAAAACATTTTGCATCATTCTGCGGAGATCCAGTTTCTTCTCATGAGGGCTCCAGTCAATCCTCCAACTGTGTGGGCTGGACCCAGGGTGGGACGTGAGACTGGCTGGATCAGAGCTATTGCTACCCAGAATGCCTCAAAAAATAAGATTTCAAAAAGCAGATGGTTATACACAGAGATGCATTATTACATGCCAGATGCAGGACTAAGCTTTGGAGCTACAAAAATCCACTAGATGTGATCCCTGCCCTCAGGCTGCTTCTCAGACAGACATGGGTTCTAACACAACATAACACAGGCACTAGTGGAGCTATGGGTAAGGAAGGAAGGGGCTGTAGGCTCCTAGGTCTTCAGCCAAAAGGGGCCAATGTATCTCTGGTTTAGCACCTGCACATTTTCTGAGCTCACTGGAGTAGACACCACGTGCCACCTTTCTCACTGACTCATAGGGCTACCTGTTGCTTTTTTTCTCTCTGGTTTTTGAAGTACTGTGTGTGCAGGACACAGAGGAGTGAGTACCCAACTCTATCCTATGTGTCCATGGAGCAGGGTAGGTCCCCAGACAAAAACAAAGGCAGAGCCTATCCATCACCCACTCCTGAAGGACATGAACCACCCCCCAGGGTAGAGAGTGGCCAATGAAGGTCACCCCTAACCATCAGGGAGCAAGATCCAGATGAAAGGATTAAGCTAAATAAAGCAGGAAGGAGCCATGTAGACACCTGCATTATTTAGGAAAATAATAAGAATGAACTGCAAGTATGTGTTAAAGTCACATTTGCTCTCCATAGCAACTCTCATCTAATTTTTAAATATATATATAAGTTAATGGAAGAATGGGCTTCTGGATGCATACTTTGCTTTACATTTGTGCATAGTCCTAGTCCAGCTGCCAAGCCCAGCAGGAGCCCTGCTGCACCCCATGGTGGGCCCCCTACAGGAGGCACTGATCTGCTGGCCACACTGTGTACCCAGATGGGGCAGAGACTCTCTAGGGGGATGAAGTCTCTGAGCCCTACACCCACTGCTCCCCATCTCACACTTAATTTCTTCCTGCTCTGAAATCCTATTCAAAATCTTCCCTAGAGAGAAAAACATTCCTTCTTCTAGCAGCCCAGTGACCCCAAACAGCCCATTTTCTCCCTCCCAGACTCACCATGCACAATGAACCCACAGCTGTCCCTGTGGGGAGTTAGCTCCATTATTGCTCACATGGCCAAAGACTACTCACTGCTCACTGTGGAGCCCATCTGCATTCCTGGCGTTTGTGCCACCTGCTGGTTCTGATGCAGGACAGGTGAGCCTCAAAATTGGGGATTATCCCAGGAAGGATTCTTGGCTTTACCCAGGAAAGAATTCAGGGAATCAAGGGCAACCCAGTAGTGTGAGACAACACCTTTTTTCTTTTCTTTTTTTCTTCAAGACAGTCTCACTCTGTTGCCCAGGTTAGAGTACAGTGGCATGATCTTGGTCCACTGCAATCCCCACCTCCTGAGCCCAAGTGATCCTCCCAGCTCAGCCCCCTGAGTAGATGGGACCAGAGGCATGCATCACCATGCCCAGCTAAGTTTTTTCATATTTTTTTAGAGACAGGGTTTCACCATGTTGACCAGGCTGGTCTCGAACTCCTGGGCTCAAGTGATCTGTCTGCCTCAGTTTCCCAAAGTGCTGGAATTACAGGTGTGAACCACCATGCCCAACCTAGACAGCAACTTTTATTGATGTGGCCATGGACGGCAGCAGCAGAGGTACTACTGCTTGCCAAGAAGGGATACCCCATAGGCCGTGTGACCAGAGTAGCAGCTCAGAGGCAGGTCTGCAGTCATATGTATACACACTTTAATTACATACAAATTAAGGGGTAAGCTATTCAGAAATGTCTAAAAAAGGGGTGGTAACTTTCAGGTCATTGCCATGAAAGGGGGTGGTAACTTTTGGGTATTGCCACAGCAAGGGTAAACTGACATGGCATTGGTGGGTGTGTCTCATGGAGAGGTGCTTTTGCCTCTTCGCTGTTTCAGCTAATCTTCAATCTGGTCTAGAGTCAAGTCCCCACCTCCAGAGTCGAGTCTCACCTCCCACCTCAGTTCCAGGCTACTGGAGACCTGCTGGGGTTGGCTTCTCCCCTGAAGAAGGCATTCATTCATTCATTCAACCAACCAACTAGTGTTTAATGGACCACCTACTGTGGGTCAGGCGCTGCTGAAGGCACAGAGGACACAGAACTTAACACACAGACCAAAATCCATGGCCTCACTGCTTGGAGGAGATAGAAAATAAACAAGATACAAAAATAAAACATACAGCATGATGCTAAGTGCTAAGAAGAAAAATGAATCAGGAGAAGGGAATATGTGTTGAGAGGTGAAATTTTAGGTCAATGGCCAAAGGAGGTCTCTCCAAGAAGGTGGCATCTGGGAAAGACCTCGAGGAAGGGAGCTAGACACGTGGCTCTGGGGAAGGGGCATTCCAGACAGAGGGAACAGCCAGTACAAAGGCCCTGCACTGGGGCTTACCTGGGGTTCCCAAAGAACACTGGAGATGAGCTTGGCAGGTAGCAGGAGCCAGACTGTGTGGGCCCTTATCACCGTGGTAAGGAATCTGACATCACTCAGAGATTCATGGAGAGTCATTGGAGGGTTCTGAGCAGAGGAGTGACATCATTTCACAGGATCACTCTGACTGCTGTGCCAGGAATAAGCTGCAGGGGTCAAGGGTGGAAGCAAACAGGGAGATCGCCCATATGCAGCTACTGCAATAATGAAGGCGAAAATGGAGGTGACGAGAAGGGGCCATATTCTAAATCTGTTTTGAGGCTAGAGCCAAAAGAATCACAGCCAGACCAGATATAGAATGTAAAGGAAGTAACAGGGACAACACCAGAGCTTTTGGTCTGAACAATGAAAGATGAAGCTTCCATCTGTGAAGAAGAGAAGGACTGGAGAAGCTGGTTTGGGAAGGATCATCAGGAGATCAGTTCTGGACAGGCCTGAACATCCAAGTGAGATTTGTAAGTGGGCAGTTGGGTGTTTGCGTGTAGTGGTTAAGGGAGTGGGCTAAGCCAGATTTATTCATGAGTCCTCAGCATACAGACTGTTTTTAAATCTCTGAGACTGGACGAGCATTCCTAGGGAATGAGAGCTGAGTCAACAAACTCATAAAATGTTGACTCGATGCCAGGCACTGTAATGGCTGCTTGACAGACAGATGAGAGACTCGCCTTCAGTCCAAGAAAGAAGAAAAAGCCATTTAAGTGCAATGCGGTTATTGCTAGTGGGGGGAAGCTTAGGAGTTAAAGAAAGCTAACCCTGAAGTCCTTCTAGAGAGGACCCCTGAGCTTTCCTTAAGGGTAAAAGGAGTTCTTGAGGCAGAAGTGGTGGAAGCTACTCCAGGAAGAGGGAACAGCATATGCAAAGGCAGGAAGCTGGGACAGAGCATGGGACTGGAACGGTAAGTGCCCAAGGAAGAGCAAGGGGGCACGGCAAGGCTCCGGGGGATGGGGAGCACAGGAGACAGGTCTCAGATGCAGTGCTGGTTTGTGTGGACTTTGTCCTCAGGGCTACTGAAAGACTGTCCTCTTGTGAATGTCATGATTGAGTTCACTTTATTAACCATCAGAAGATCAACATGGACATGTGACATATATCCAGGTTGGGAATGGTGATCATTGTAGACATAGGAAGTAGTCTTTACGAGAGAGAGGAACCCATTGATTTCTGAGCCTGTTTCTTTGTTCATGGCACAGTAATTTTCCTGAAGTTAGAGATGTGTTTACTCAGAGCAGGGCCATGCTCAAGCTTAAGAGAAAGGGGAAGGGAGCTTAAAATTATTGGTGCTGCTGTATCATTTTATGTACATCACTTCTTTAACCTCCCAAACCACAGTGCATGAGAGTTGTGAATATCTCTATTTTACGCAGAAGCCAGTAAAGGCTAAGAAAGTTTGTATATCCTGTCCAAAGTCACCAAGCCCAAATGTGGGGAGCTATGATTTGAACCCTGCTCTGTGGGTACCTCCCCTAATGAAGCATTTCCTAGCAAACGTTTTCCCACTTGCCAAGAGCACACACAATTTGCAGAGCATCTGATGATTAAACAAGTTGGCTGAGTGCTTCTCATGCCTCAGACATAGTTGTCCTTTCCTTGACATGCTGTGGATAGAATTTAAATATTGTCTTTCAAATCAATGCTCATTTTATTAGCAGGAAACATTTAGAATGAGCCATTACACCATCACAAGGGCTTTTATTATTGGTCCTTAATAAATGTTTGATGCCCAAAATGATTATCAGCCTACAGTGCAGGAATGGTCCCACCTGCTCCCTGCTCTGCAATCTCTGCCGTAAAATTAACTGAGGTATTTGTTAACAGACTTATCATTTATCCTACTTTTAACTGGCATGATGTCGGAAAAATAAAATAAGTTTCTCCGAAACTACAGAAGGCTGTTTAATGATAGCAAGGTTAAATCGAAAGAGCAATTCTTCCCACTGACTTGTTATCATGAGCCAGGTCTCTAAGTAGGACAGTTAATGACATGGCCAAGACCTGATCCCTGAATTCAAACTTATTTATTTGCTATTGAGAAGAAGGTTGTGTATTTTAGTTCCCTGAATTTTACCCTAGCTGGGATGGTGACATTTGAAGAAACCTTATTTGCCTATTTCCTTTTGCGGTAAACAGCTTGGTGTGCATGTCTCATTTACTGGCATTAGCCACACAGGTAATGAGTCCTTTTTTCCCCAGGGTGGAGAGCTCCCCACAGAGGGCAGAGGCTGGGGGCACTACACAGGCTGAAGGTGACCTCAAAAGGAAACAGTATGCCAGGCAATGTTGTATTCAGGCTACCTGGATCCATCACCATGTGCCAGGTGGCAGGACAGGTTGAAACCATTACAGTGGGAGACCAAGAAGTATCCAGGGCATTGGTGGGTATAATCCCAGGTCTGAATGATAGAAAGATAACAACAGCTAATGCTCTATTGAATTGAGCATAGCACTAGTTTCCATGAGTCAACTGATTGACCCATGCCACAATTTTATGATGTTAGGTTTGTTTTTTGTTTCGTTTTGAAACAGGATCTCACATTGTTACCCAGGCTGGAGTGCAATGGTGCAAACATGGCTCCCTGCAGTCTGGACCTCCCGAGCTCAAGGGATCCTCCCACCTCACCCCACTAGTGGCCGGGATGACAGGTGCGTGCCACTGTGCCCAGCTAATTTTTTTTTTTATCTTTTGTAGAGATGGGGTTTCACCATTTTGCCCAGGCTGATCTCAAGTTCCTGAGCCAAGTGATCCACCTGCCTTGGCTTCCCAAAGTGCTGGGATTACAGGCATGAGCCACCACGCACAGCCTATAATGTTAGTTTTAATGTTATTTCCAATTTACAGAGGAGGAAACCGAGTATTACAAGGTTAAATAATCTTCCCAGGGGCCAGGTTCCCCACTAACTGTGAGGCCCAGGATGAAAGTACCAGTGGAGACCCATGTAACACATGTCTAAATATTTGCAAGTTTCGAATCCAGCCAACAACTAATTAAATTAAATACATTCTACCATTCTGCTTGAAAAACAGACCTTTATAATGACTGCAAAGCCTGGTTTGAATTCAGAATTCTCCAACTCTTAGAAATCCCAGACCAGAACCACTGGCCCAAGGAGAGGGATCCCTGACCCACAGCTCACCCCTATTGTCCTTCTATTTTAGCTGTGTCTTAAACTGTAAGGAACTTTTTGTGCATGTGCATGGATACCCCAGCCCACACACCCAACCTCTGGACACTCCACGTCAAACTGCAACACCTAGGGAGGAGAGGGTGCTCTTATCAATGCCATGGTCCACCCTAGAGAAGATAAACCCAAAGGTGAGGCCCATCTGGGTCCTGGCAGTTGGCTTGGAGTCATTTAGGTAGAGAATTCCAGGGGCCTGAGTATGGTCTAGTTTGAGAATATGAGTTCCTGGTGGGCACATCCTCTTGCTCCATGTAGGGAAGGGTACAGATGGAAGAGGATCGGAGAAACAGCCTTGAAAGTGTGGGGCCAAGAGCAGGGCCCTTCTTACCTATGTATAGGGGTAATACTGCCAGTATCATGCAGTAAGAGGCAGAGCTCTTGTTTGAACTCAGGTTGTTGGGCTCCAGAGTCCAGGCGCTAAACCCCCTAAGCTATCTCGCTGCTCAACCACCAAACCTGAAATCCAAGAGGTGGATAGAGATTCCTGGAATCTCACAATGCCAAAGCAGGGAGAGAGCAAGGCAATTTGAAGATCATTGAGTCTAACCCCTGCCCATCACCACTTTCACTCTGTACCCATTTTATAGATGAGGAAACTGAGGCTCAGAAAGTTTAAGTGACTTCCTCAGGAAGGTAGACAGATCCAAGACAAAAAGCCAGACTGCTGTGAGTGCCCATCTTCTCTTCCACCTTTCCTCTCCCTGTCCTGCACACCAGCTTTCTAGTGAGGACTTAGACGTGTGTTCCTGGAGGGGACAGACAGCTTCCTCCATGGTATTTACAGTATGTGTTCTAATGCCGAGGCGGAGATTCCTACTCCCATCTGTGTGTCATGCCGCCAGGAGCCCTTGGTGGTGTCAGCGAGTTCCAATTAGCCTTCTGAATCATATTTGTTGTCTTAAAATATTTATATCCAGCCACTTCCCACCTGCTAGAATTGAATTTTAGCCTCTTCCACAGTTCCTCGCTGTCTCAAGCCCAGAGGAGAATGCCTAGCACTTGAGCTGCTCCTGACATGAGGCACTGCCACCACCAACAGTGTTTCCTGATCAGACATAAGCAGGTGAACGGTGCCATTGCCATGACCCAGGGTCCTTGGCCCTGCACTTGGAGTTTCGTGCCTCTGACAATGGCAAGTCGCTTCCACCAGGAGAGGCCATTGTAATTCTATGCATATTCTTCAGCTGGCTTCACCTTCCTGCCTGGGCTTTTGGGAGGCTCCCAGCAGATAACTGCAAGGAAGCCTCACAGGCAATCCCATGTACTTTTATCCTTCTTGGTGGCTGAAGGAGGCTGGAGCATCTTTTGCTGTACGTTACCTTGACATTCTTCTATAAGTAATGGTCATCAGCATATCATCATCATCTTATGTACTTTAAAAAGGTGGAAAGGGCGCAGTTTTACATATCAGGATTTGTATGTGAGTTCTACCTTTTAATAGCTATGTGACCTCCATTCAGTTGTTTAACCTCTCCAAGTTCCATTTGCAAAATAGGGCTAACAAGAAATTTTAGGAATGATGAAATCAGCTACTCAACTTGCTCAGACCTTTCACTGAGTACCCACTCTGTGCCAGGTAACTGACATGTAAGCATTGCTTCCTTAACCCCATTGATATATGTAAGGTGACTGGCAAGGTATCTGGCATACAGCAGGCATGCAATTTGTGTGGGAAGATGGGCGTGTGTAAGTGCCACATTGTTGTTATGTTGGTGCAAAAGTCATTGTGGTTTAATGGTAAAAGGAGGAAACTGAGGCTTAGAGGAATTCCTTGACTGTCCAGACTCACCCAACAGGTAAGCAGGAGTGTCACAGCTCACACCATGACCCAGGAGGGTGAGGAGGGGAGGGACAGCCATTCTGGAGGTAGAGTGAAGGTTCAGAAAACCAGGCCAGGGCTATGACCCTGCTCCCCAGCTGCATGACCTTTGGCAAGCCATTTGACCTTCTGATCCTCAGTTTCCCTGTCTGTACAGCAAAGATGATCATGTGTATACTCTGACCCAAAATAATATGTTCTAATTAATGGATTATAATTCTGTCTACTCCAATAACATGCAGACTCCCTGAGGACAGGGTTTATTTTTTAACATAAAAGAGTTGATGGCCAGTAACCATTATTACTATACTTGATCAAAAAAAAAATCAGAAACTGTGCAATTTCAACCCAATCACCATCATGATCATCATTCACAATAACAGTTAGAACGCAACCAAATTTTGTCAAAATGCTTTTCCACCCATAATCCTGACAATGACCCTCTAATATGTGATTTTCCCTGTTTTACAGTAAGAATCCTGAGGTGTAGAGTGGGTAGAGGACTTGTTCAAGGTCATGCAGATATGGAATGCTTGTCCCTGAGTCTGTACAATTCTAAATAGCTGGGATGACTTTCTCTTCCCCACACTACTGTCATGTTGAGTTTTTAGTCTGTGCAGAGGCTGCTTCGTGCCAGCTGCTGTGCTCAGGGAGGTTGGGGTTGGGGCTGACATCTCACTTTTTAAATTTTCTTTCCATTTTAATAAATAATATGTCACAATTCAGGCAAGCCAGCTGAATAATAATTTGTCAAGCCAGGAGCCCGACTTAGCTTGTTCCCACACCCGTCTTTCTACCTCCTACCTCTCTCAGTCCAGTCTTCACACATCCTGCTGAGCTCCAGATATTTCTGCCTGGGTGCTGTCACCATTCCCTAAGAAAGAGCAAACATTAAACTTGTTGTCTTTCCCCAAAGTTTCCCACTTCACTTATTGTGATAAGCTTTGCAGCTCACTGTGCTGGTGAGGGAAACTGATGGCCCAGAGGGTGTCTCTGAGATATTCCAGAACAGTGACACCATGTGTTTTGGCCCCAGAACAATGACATTGACTCTCTTTGCCAGTGGTCTTGGTTCTGCAGGGTGTGATAAAGTTGGGCTGCAGTATTGTAAGTCAACAGCAAGAGATTCCTAATCTGGGAGTAACAGATTGATATCCCAATCTGGAAATGTAATGGCTTAGGGTTGTACATAATCAATATGTTTCCTACATTCCAGTGCTGCAAATCCAAGATTTCATGTATAGATCTTTAAAAAGAAGAAGTAATTCCTTATTTTAGAAAAACTCTACATATGGAAGTTCACAGGTGCTGTATTTTTCCTACATGATCATCACCATCATACTAGCTTAGTGAGCAATTTCAGATCTAGCCTGTCATTTGATCATCACAACAACTCTGAGAGTGACAAGGGCAAGTATTGGTGTACTCATTATTTGGACAGGGAAACCAAGACATAAGCAACATGCTGGGGAAGCACAAGAGAGGAGGGGCTGCTTTTGAATGTGGAGATCAGCAATGGCCTCTCGGTCAGAATGGCATTAGAAACAAGCCTTGAAAAATGAGGAGCTTTTCAGTGTGCAGAACAGTGAAAGCAGTCATTTCCGATTTGTGGAAAAGCATGAGCAAAAAAGTCAGGAGGCTTGGAAAGTTCATGGATAATCAGGTGGGACTGGCATCTAGGATGGTTTGAGAAGGCAGTGGCAGATGAGCATGGATGGTCCCTGGAGGCTGGTGCCCAGTTACAGTGTGTCTTGAGTACCACCCTCCTCCTGCCAAGGTGCTGCAGATCTGGTATCTTAGTGCAGGCTCCCCAGACGAATACCCTGAGACAGGGATTCATGTGAAAGTGATATACTAGAAAGTATTCCCAGAGATGGCCAGTAGTGAATTGAAACCTGGAAGATGGCCAAGCCAAGGAAGGCAACCAAGCAAAGTCCCCGAGACAGAAACTACGTAATCCCACAGGGATGTTCCCATCACAGTGTAGACTCATGGGACTCCCAAGTGTGGTCCTAGACCGGTAACATCAGGGACCACTCAGGAGCTTGTCGGAATTACAGTCCACTCCAGCCCAGACTCTCTGAATTAGAATCTGCATCCTAACAGGATCCCCAGGTCTAGATCAGATCTCAGAGTTGTCCCAATAAGTGGCCAGGGAGCTGTAATGCTTCCACATGCTGTACCTGTCAGTCATGGATTAAGGGCTGCTCCCCAGGGGGATGTAAATTCTCAGGTACTTCCAGCTCTCTGCATGATGAGTTTCATCATGGTGGAATCTTGATGATGATTCCAGCAGACAGAGGACAGGCCTCCAACAGAGAAACTGGCCATTAGGTATAAGGGGAGAGACAGCGAGGGTGGGGAGGGATAACATGGGGAGAAAGGCCAGATATAGTATGCACCTAAAGTAAAATAAATAAATTTTTTAAAAATTTAAAAAAAAATTTTTTTTAACACACAAAAAATAAATAAATAAATAAATAAATAAAACTACCAGGTCTGGAGCCACATGCAGGAAAATGGTAAAGCCTCCAGAGGGATGTGAGCAGAGCACTATATATAGACTCTGACCACCTAGGCAGCCCGATGGCAGCACAGACTCCTTTCCAGTTGGTTTATTCAGCTCAAGACCTGTGGGCACAAATCTCTCAGGCAGTCAGCTAGGAGAGGGTGGGTCTTGCAGAAAGAGACCTACAGCAAACTAAGTCCCTAATCTCCGGATTCATCCTGGGGAAAGTTGTATCACTTACTGACACTTACCTTGTGTTAACAAAGGCTTCTAAGTCAAGTTAAGTAGGGTTTCCCTGCTTCAAATGAACAGATAAAACGCCTTTGTCATTAGAACATTAACATGTAAATGATGCCATTAAAGGACTTTACAAACTGTTAGTTCTATCAAGCAGGTTAAACATTTCCCTGAAAGCCAAGGTGAACAATTCAGTTGCTTAGCAAGCTTCTGCCCTCCAGACCACAGGTAGTGAGCAATTCTTCTTGAACAATGGCCAATTCAGGAAAAGTAAAAATATGTATGGGCAGAGGTATTTTTTTCCACTCAATTCCAAAATAGCTGTATTTAATCTCATGGTGGAAAAAAAATGTGTATTTTTAAAACAATGTATCAGCTCTATTATCTAAAAAAATGTTAATTAGAAAATTTGATACTACTTTTTAGCCTATAAAATATTAACTAACAACTGGGCACTTAGGACAAATAGCATCAGAGAGGCAGCTTTCCGATTTCTTCTCTCGAAATCAAGTCACAGACCATGTCATGAAGCTGGATAGAGTATGAGTTTCCTGTATAATAAAGAAGTCAACTTTTGCCTGACCATCGTTGCTTCTTCCCAAGATTTGAACTGATGAATGGCTAAAGTCAGGAGGTGAGGGATCTAAGAGCAGCCACACCTCCCAGCTCCCTGCCTGTCCAGCAGGGGACGTCAAACTCTGTCTTCCTCCTTCTTCTCTTCCTCCTCCTCCTGCTTCTTCTTTTCCTCTTCTTCTCGACAGAGTTTCGCTCTTCTTGCCCAGGCTGGAGTACAATGACGTGGTTTTCGCTCACTGCAACCTGCACCTCCCGGATTCAAGTGATTCTCCTATCTCAGCCTCCCAAGTAGCTGGAATTACAGGCGCCCACCAACACGCCTGGCTAATTTTTGTGTCTTTAGTAGACATGGGGTTTCACCATGTTAGCCAGGCTGGTCTTGAGCTCCTGAACTTAGGATCTTGTCCCCGTTTACAGCTCCATCTTTCATAGATGTCCAAGCACTTTTTTGAATGCATGTAGAGCTTCTGCTTATAATGTGTTTTTATTAAGAAGCAAATGGCTGGAGGGGGAGAAGAAAGAGGAAAGGAGGAAGTGAGGAAGGAGTAGAAAAGAAAAAGATCTCTGTTTCCACAGTGTAGTGAAAAAATAGCTTCAGTTTAATTCTCCAACATCCAAGCCCCCTCTTTCATTGGATAATGGGATATATCTGATTAACAGAGGATTGAGGAAAAGGCACGTAGCACAGTTCTGGCCAATGAGATAGGAAGAGAAGTTTGCTGGATGATTCTGGGGGATTGATTGCTGTCTTAAGAGGGACCTTTGTGAAGAGTCTGTCTCTCCTTCCTACAGATGTGAAAGGGAAGTTTGTAAGACGGATTGTGAGTAGCTGCCCTGTAATGACGTGGGGCATTAGGAAAAATCCAGCACTGTGGATAACAGGGTGTAGAGGGCCGTGAATCATGTCTCCTTCTATCCCTTCTTCTTTTAACATTTTATGGCTGTACTGAGGTATAATCACCATATAATGATATACACATGTTTAAAGTGTTTAGTCTGATGAGTTATGACAAACACATATACCTGTGAACCCATCAACACAATCAAAAAAAAAAAAAATTTCCATTACCCCCAACCCCACACAGTTTCCCCATGCCCCTTTGTAATTCATTCTTCCTTCCATTTCCCTACCAAGGAAACCACTGAGTGTTTTCTGTCACTATAGATTAGCTGGCCATTTCTCGAATTTTATACGAATGGAATCACACAATGTGGTCTCTTTCTTGTCTGACTTCTTTAACTGAGGATAATAATTTTTAGACCTCTCCATGTTGTTGCGTGTATCAATTGTTTATTCCTTTTCATTGCTGAGACATATTTCTACTGTGTTGGTGTACCACTTTAAAAATCTTTTAGGATGTTGATGGAAATGTGGGTTGTTTCCAGCTTGGAGCTCCTACAAATAAAGCTGTTGTAAACATCCATATACAAGCCTTTGCATGAATTTATGCTTTCTTTCCCTTGGTGGAATGTGTAGGTCCTTTGGTAGGTGTGCACTTACCTTTTAAAGAAATTGCCAAACTGTTTTCCAGAGTGACTCTTCCATTTTACATCCCTGCCAGCATGTGCAGAAGTTCTAAACGCTCCACATCTTCCTTGACACTTGGGATGGTCAGTCTTTATCATTTTAGCCATTATAATGCGTGCTTTGTTTAGTGGCATCTCATTGTGGTTTTAATTTGCATTTCCTTAATGGCTTCTGATGTTATTCATGTACATCAATTTCTGGCCTTTCTGTTCCATTGATCTATATGTCGATATTTATAATGATACCAGAAAGTCTTAATTATGGTTTACACTAAGTTTATTAAACAGTGTAAGTCCTTCAACATTGTTCTTTTTCAAAATTGACTATTCTAGGTCCTTCACATTTTCCATATAATTTTAATAGCAGCTTGTCATTTTCTATTTTTTAAAAATCCTGCTGAGATTTTCATTGGGTTTCATGTAATTTATAAATCAATTGGGTAAGAATTGATGTTGTAACAATATTTAATCTTCCTGTCAATCTCATGGCATATCATCTTTGTATTTATATATGTGATCTTTAATTTATCTCAGCAATATTTTATAATTTTTAGTGTATGACTCTTACATATAGTTTCATAGAAAATAGATCTGTTTCATATTTTTAATATGATACTATTGTAAATAATTTTTTATTTTAATTTCCAATCATTTGTATAGTGAACCAATTATAGTATATTGAAACACAATTGATTTTTATATTTCAATTATGTATTCTCCAATCTTACTAAACAAATTCATGAGTTTTGTTAACTTTAGTAAATTATTTAGGATTGTTTATGTTGATGATTATTTTATTTGTAAACAAAGTCAGTTTTACTTCTTCCTTTCCAATTTATATACCTTTTATTTGTTTTTCTTGTCTTGTTGCACTAGCTAGGACCTTCACTACAATGCTGAACACATGTGGTGAGAGCAGACACTTTGTCTCATCCTTGCTTTGTCCTTGGTCTTAGGGGAAAATCATTCACCCTTTTACCACTGAGTATTATCCAAGTCTTCTATATCCTCACTGATTTTCTGTCTATGTGTTATAAACATTGTTGAGCGAGGGGTGTCCCCAACTATAATTGTGGATTTGTCTGTTTTTCCTTTTAGTTTATCAGCTTTCGTTTCATGTATTTTGAGGCTTTGTTGTTAAGTGTATATATGTTTATTATTATTATCTTTTTGGTGAATTGACCTCTTTGTCATTATGAGATGAACCACTTTCTGCCTATAATATGCATATTCTTTGCTCTGAAATCTACTTTGTCTGATATTAACAAAGTCACTCCAGGCTTCTTTTTTAAGTGTTAGCATCCTTTCACTTTTATCTTTGTATCTTTACGCTTAAAGTCAGGTCTTGCCTATAGTTGGGTCTTGCATTTTTTAATACAATCTAATAATCTCTGCCCTTAATTGGGATGTGCAGACCACTGTATTCAATGTGATTATTGATGTTGTTGGGATTAAACCCACCAACTCTTTTGTTTTCCTTTTGCCCCATCTGGTCTTTATTCCCTTTTCCATTTAACTTGTCCTGCCTTCTTTCAGATTGATGCACTATTTTTTATGACTTCATTGTATCTCCCTTGTTGACTTCTTAGTGCTGTCTCTTTGCTTTCTGTTTTAGTGGTTGCTATAGAACAGGGATTCTCAACTCTGGCACTATTGGCATTTTGAGCCAGATAATTCTTTGTTGGTGGGTGAGAATTTGTCCTGTGCATTGCAGAGTGTTCAGCAGTATCCTTGGGTAATACCTGTCCCCACATTGTGACAAATACCCCCAGGGAGCACCCCTAGAACTACAGTTCTAAGGCTTACAGCATAAATCTTTAACTTATCACATTATATTCAAGCAAATGTTATAGGGCTGTATGCATAGTATCAGAAACTTACAAAAGTGTACTTTCATCTCCCACAACCCATCTTTTTTGTCATACATTTTCCTTCTACATATGCTATAAACACCACAACACATTGTTATTTCTACTTTTTAGACATAATCTTTTGAAGAGATTTTAAAAATAAGAAAAAATATTTTATATTTACTCACATATTCTTTATGTAAATTCAAACTTCCATCTGGTATCATTTTATTTTCTGCTTAAAGGACTTATTTCAGTATTTCATGTGGTAATTGTTTTCTGGTGATGAATTCTGTCATCACTTGTATGTTTGAAAAAAACTCTTTACTTTTGTTATTGAAATATATTTTTACCAGATATATAATTCTAGGTTAACAGTTATTTTCTTTCAGCACTTTAAAGATATCACGCCACTGTTTTCTGGCTTTCATTGTTTCTGAGACATCTACTTTCATTTTTATCTTTGTTCCTCTGCATATAATGTGTCTGTTTCTGGCTTCATTTAAGTTTTTCTCTTTATCACTACTTTTCAGCAATTTGGTTTTGATGTGCTTTGATGTGGTTTTCTCCATGTTTTTTATATTTGAAGTTCATTGATTTCTTTGTATCTATATGAATTTACATTTTCATCAATAGCCATGATTTTGAAAAATCATGGCTATTATCTCTTCAAATATTTTTCTCTCCCTTCCCTTTTTCTAGGACTCCAACCACATGAATATTAGGTCTTTTTATATTGCCCCACAACTCACAGACACTCCATTATTTCTATTTTGTATTTTAACTCTGTGTATCATTCCAGGTAGTTTCTGTCACTGTGTCTTTAAGGTCACTGATCTTTTCTTCTGCAGTGTCTAATCTGCTGTTAATTCCAACCAGTGCATCTTTTCATCTGAGATATATATTTCATCTCTAAAATATTGCCTTGAGTCTTTTTTAATGTCTTCCATTGTCTCCTTAGCATGCTTACACACACTTTCCTCTGTCTTCTTGAGCAAATAATACATGATTATAGCAGCTGTTTTAATATTCTTGACTACTAATCTGATTATTCATTTCACTTTGAGGTCTATTTCTGTGGACTGATTTTTTTCCTCCCATTGTGGGTCATAGCTCTCTGGCTTTTTGCATGCCTGACAATTTTTGATTGGCTATCAGGCATTATGAATGTTATGTTGTGGATGTTATCATTTTTTCAGTTCCTTTAAGTGTTTGGGGGCCTTGTCCTGGGATGCAATTAAATTACTTAGAAAAAATTTGGGTGCTCTCAAGGATCAGCAAACAATACTCTGCTTGACAAATCCGGCCCACTTCTGTTTTTGTAAATAAAGTTTTAATAAAACACAGCCACCAGCCACAGCCATTCATTTACATATTGTCTGTGACTACTTTTGCATTACCACAGAAGACTTAAACAGTTGAAACAGAAGCCATGTGGCCCATACATTCTATTAGATGCAAAAGTAGTTGTGGTTTTGGACTGTGAATTTTAAATCATTATAACTAACCTCAAACACATCTTTATTAATCAAAATAGGAACGATTACAATCAACACATTTTTGCCAATAAGAAATAAGCTTGTTTGTTTCTGTAGTGTGAAAATCTGTGCTTCGGGATTTGACAAACTCTTGGAAAGCATTTTCTGCATCCTGCTGGTTGTGGAAGCATTTTTCCTGCAATAAGTTGTCAAGATGCTTGAAGAAGCAGTAGTCAGTTGGTGAGAGGTCAGATGAACATGGCAGATGAGGCAAAACTTCATAATCCAATTCATTAAACTTTTGAAGCATTGGTTGTATGACGTGCGGTCAAATGTTGTCGTGGAGAAGAATTGAGCCATTTCTATTGACCAATGCTGGCTGCAGCTGTTGCAGTGTTTGCTGCATCTCATAGACTTGCTGAGCAGACTTCTCAGCTGTCATGGTTTCACTGGGATTCAGAAGGCTGTAGTGGATCAGGCCAGCAGCAGACCACCAAAACAGCGACCATGACCTTTTTTGGTGCAAATTTGGCTATGAGAAGTATTTTGGAGCTTCTTCTTAGTCCAACCAGTGAGTTAGTCATCACCGGTTGTATAAAATCCACTTTTAGTTCCACATCACAATCTGATTGAGAAATGGTTCGTTGTTTTTGCATAGAGAAACAGTAGACAACACTTCAAAACGATGAATTTTTTTATTTTTGCTCAGCTCATGAGGCACCCACTCATCAAGCTTTTTCACCTTTCCAATTTGTTTCAAATGCCAAACAACCATAGAATGGTCAACATTGTTATTTAGCAACTTCTTGTGTAGTTGTAAGAGGATCAGCTTTGATGATCAACTTCCGATGGCTGGCCACGACACTCCTCATCTTCAAAGCTCTCACCTTCTTTGGGGGCAGAACGTCTTGAACCACCACTGCATCGTACGTTCATTAGCAGTTCCTGGGCCAAATGTGTTGTTGATGTTATGAGTTGTCTCTGCTGCTTTATGACCCATTTTGAACTGGAATAAGAAAAAGCACTCAAATTTGCTTTTTATCTAACATAATTTCTGTAGTCTAAAATAAATATAAAATAGACAGCAAGTAATAAGTCATTAGCCAAAAAATAAAGCAAGAAATGCCCATTAAAATGATGCATAAAGCCAGGGGCAGTGGATCATGCCTGTAATCCCAACACTTTGGGAGGCTGAGGTAGGCAGATCATTTGAGGTCAGGAGTTCGAGACCAGCCTGACCAACATGGTGATACCTTGTCTCTACATGGAGACACATGCCTGTGATCAGAGCTACTCAAGAGTCTGAGGCAGGAGGATTGCTTGAACCCCGGCGATGGAGGTTGCAGTGAGCTGTGATCAAGCCATTGCACTCCAGCCTGGGCAACAGAGTGAGACTCTGTCTTGAAAAAAAAAAAAGATGTATAACATAACCACATTTATTTAAGAATGTATTCCAAATGTCAAATGGCAAATTTCAACAGTGCAAACACTACAATTACTTTTGCATTCACCTAATAAAATATTTACTATCTGGCCCTTTACAGAAAATGTTTGCTGACCTCTGCTTCAGACCCTTGCTTTTACACTTTATTAGGAGGGGGCAGGACAGTCCTCCTCTACGGTGACTTTGTCCCCACTTCTGAAGCAATACCCTTCTGAGCACTCTACCCGAAGTCTGGAGTGCTTATTACAAAGCTATTCCATTTGGCTGATAGAACACATGGTATTCGCAGCCTTGTGGGATCTGGGGGAGATTGTTCCGCCTGTGGTGGCCCTTTCTTCGGCCTCAGTACTTTCCTCACATACGCAGTGATCAGTACTCCATGAAGACTGAAGGGAGACCCTCTGCAGATCTCTGGTGCTTTCCTCTTGGATACTCCACCTTGTGAATTCTAGATTTTTGGCCTTCCTGTATTTTTGACTCTGTCACCTCATCTCAGGAAGACTGCCAGCTGAGCTAGGGTTCTCCCTCCCTCCACCACAACCTAGAAATTCTCCTGGCAGTAAGGTGGGGCAATTGTAGGGCTCACCTAGGATTTGTTTGTTTCTCTTCCCTTGGGAAGCATTGTACCATACTGCCTGTTGTCCATGTCTGGAAGATTGCTAAGTTTCTTATGTGAGCTAAGAATTCTTTACCATGTGCACCTTTTTCCATTATGTGTAGCCTGAAACTTCCTGACAAAAATAGTCACCCAAGAAGATGGAGTGCTGGTTTTGAGAATATATCATTCTCCTGACCCTGAATAGCATGTCATAAAGGAAGTAGTAGGACAAACAAAGCCCCATCAAAAACTGAAAAACAACATATTGTTCTAAGAAGGAGATATTTTAAAATAGCTAAGTGTGATTTTTACGAATGGCAGTGGGCAGCATCACAGACCACTCATGGTCAGCCTGAGTTCCATCGAGGCTTCTGTTATTACTGTTGTTTTGTTTCATTTTAATAAGAGATTCCAGAGAAAGTTTCAGAGGACTAGAGTTGAGTAGATCTTTCAGGCAAATTTCTCTCTTTTATTAATGCTGTCAAAGGAGTGATGGAGTTGATTACTCCTGAGATATTTAGAGGCTGTTTTAGGTCTGATGATGAATGTCTAATGAATTTAATGCATTTGCTTGTATTAAGCTGTTGCTAAATTCCATATAAATCTATGATACTTACTGGAGTGATAAGTTCCAGAAGTTTAGTAATACAGAACTGTCTTCTATTTTCCTAAATTTACTGCTGAATTGGAGCAAACCCAGCAAGGCCACAGGTTTCCAGGCCACCTACTCTGCATTGGTAGGTGCTTACCCCTGAGAGGCAGGTATCCAATGGGAGGCAGGGAGATGTGTAAAAAGGGCAGCAAAGGATGGAAGTTGAATGGAGAACTGGACCTCTAGAAAAGTTTCAGGCTTCAGATGAAACCAGGTCAGAGCAGGCAATGTGGCACTGCTCTGACCAGATGATCTCGAGCAGGTTTAGTAGTCACATTTGCAAAGTTTATCATGAAGGACTCAGAGGACCTGGAGTTTGATACATTTGGGAGCTGACCAAATGTCATGGAGAAAGTTCTATTTTAAATGCATAAGGCTGGGGGCTGGGTACTTCCCTCCCTGAGTCTCAGGTGGCAATGTTTTTAGGAAATTCAGGGCATTCATGATTTTGTCCATCTCAGCAGGTCCTCTCACAAAGTGCCTTTCTAGACTGATATGTTCCAGATGGTGAGTTTTTATGGCGGGTATGTAGGAGGAGATGTTCTTCAGTGTTAACACAATGGTTGATGAGGTATTGAGCTTGCAGCAGGACACCTTCATTTTGCTTTTATACCATACCATCTGAGTCCCTAAATAGCCCGATGGATTTGGGCAAGTCGCTTTAACCTCCTGAAACATTAGTTCTTCCTCTCTAAAGTAAAGGAGTTGAGTTGCATAGCTCAATTGTAGTAATAGACTTCATTAACTCAGTACTATTTGATGTGCCAGTTGCCATAATAGACATTTCATATACAGTGCTCAAATCCTCAAAACAGTCCTGTGATATAAGTATTTTTTATTATCTTAATATGTCTGAAGAGAAAACTAAAACCCAGAGAGGTTAAGGGATGTGGCCAGATTTGCACAGCTAGGAGGTAACAGAGCCAGGACTCTGTGGCAGGTCTTGACTCACAACCAGAGGTTGCTTTCTACCACTAACCAATTATTATGGTGCAAAGTATGATTAAACATATACAGTTGGAATGCAAGTCTTGAATCTCATATAAACCACAGGAAAACAGACCAAGAGGGTGTGGAT
This sequence comes from Plecturocebus donacophilus, assembly GCA_004027715.1. Lineage (NCBI taxonomy): Eukaryota > Metazoa > Chordata > Mammalia > Primates > Pitheciidae > Plecturocebus > Plecturocebus donacophilus. The sequence continues at coordinate 98,217 of PVKP010003820.1, forward strand.
GGTGCTCCATTTCTGCTTAGTTGAAAACTGCTGATGGAAGATACAATAAATGCATCACAGATACAATAAATGCTTTTTAATTTGGGTTCTACTCACCCAGATTTTGATAGAAAAGCAGATACTGTGTCTGTGTGTTTTTTGAGTAAATAGTTTGAAATAACCTCTGCTACTGAGAACTTTGAGAGTCTCAGCGGGTAAGGTAAATCCTTTTAAAATCAGTATCCTTTTTCTAACATTTAGGGCTCGCAAATTAAGCATTCTTTTCATGCATCAGCAACTTCTGAGTCCAGCAATTAATTACTGTAATGTTAAAGGTCTTTTATGTTTATGATATGCACTTGCGTTCTGCAGGCTTATTATGAATTGTAATTTTTTCATTAACTCCCCTCATATTCATTATTTGCACTCTTTTATATCTTAGTTGGTAATTTATATAACATTTGAAAGTAATAAAACTATACTTCATTAAAGTCACTATGGTTCTAGCTCTTCACTGAAGTTAATAAAAACTGTTTGGGCAAAAATAAAGGTTAGCTTCTGTAAGACCAATACTTTGAGGACTTACTGTTGAGTATGAGGGATTACACTTGGGAGTGGGGCAGATGAGCTTCAGATCTTAGCTTTGCTTCTTAATAGCTGTGTGGCCTTGAACATGTCAGTTTCACCTCTCCCAACCTCATTTTCTTTATCTGTAAAATGGGGAAGATGAGAACAGTGACCTCCTGTGAATGAAAGCTGTGAATTGTTTGAATAAATGAACCAAAGAAGTAATGAAAATTCACCAGTGCACTCAGGAATCCAATATGGCACATTAACTCTTCTTGAAGAAGAATCATCAGGCAACTACCACATTGATAAGGATTTTGGGCGGGAGTGAATTTACTGCTTTGGGAACAGCAGTCTACCATTGTGTACCTCACTCACACTGTGCAGAGTGAAGAGCCTGAAACTCCTCCACTTAAATACAATGGATCTGAAAAATACAGTGACAAGGATCTCAAGAGATAATTTCAAAATTGCCACTGTTTTCTCCGTGGCTGTCTATATTGATGTTGTCTTGTCCATTATGATAAAGAGAGAGGCTTCTTGAATCTCAAATATGTACTCAACACAGGCAGGGAAGAGAGCGAGGTACTTAAAAAAGAACAAATCAAAATTATAATGAGCTAATTATATTCTCCTGTAATTGAGACACTGACTTTCTTGATGGTGGTTCAACCCAGTCTGGCACCTTCTGGCAACCTAGAGCTGGAAAGTTTCAGGTCACAAAACAATAATAATAATAACAACAACAAATAGCATTCGGTAGAGCTTTGGTGTTCACACGGGCTTTCCATTTATTACCTGACTGGTTCTTTGTAAGAACCCTAGGAGATAAGTAAGAGAGTCAGTGTCAACCCCAGCTTTCCAGGGGCTCAGGTCAAAAATTTTGACATCGTCCCTGAGTCTTCTTTTTTAAAAAGTCCACATCCAACTTGTCAGCAAATCCTATTGGCTATTCCTTCCAAACGTTCACTGACCACTTCTCCTCCACCCCTGCCTCCCTGCTCCAGGCTGTCAGCATATCATCCCTAGATTATTGCAATAACTTTCAGACTGTCTCCCTGTTTATGCCTTCAACCCACAACATTCTCAACCTAGTTGTCACACTGCAGCCTTTTTAAAACAAAGCAGATCCCGTCACTCTGTACTCAAAGCCCTATATCCCTTTCCCCTCTCCCTTGAATTAAACATCAAAGTCACTGGAGGGTTCTATAAGGTCTGGCCACTATTACCTTCTGCCTCCAGCTCCTGCCACACTCTCCCTCCTCACTCTGCTTCAAGCACACTGACCTCCTTGCCCTTCCTCAGTAGGCTGGGGGTGTGGTGTTTGTTTGTTTATTTTGTTTCCACTCTTGTGCCCCTAGCTATATATGGGCTCAGTAAACATTTGTTTAACATAGTAACTTTAGAAAACAAACTCTAGAGCTAGATCACCTGGGTTTCCCTCCCAGATTTGCCACCTGCTCTCTGTGACCTTGATCAGTCTCCTCACCTATAAAGTGAGAATAATGGAAGGACCTATTTCATAGGTGTGGGAGTCGAATTGGATGCCCCCCAAAAGATATCTCCAAGTCCTTCTCCCTGGAACGTGTGAATAGGGCGTTGTTTGGCAGTAGGTGCAAATGGAATGTGCAGATAGAATTGAGTTTAGGATCTCAGCAAGAGATCATCCTGGATTGAGCGTGAGGCCCAGTTCCAATGACTGGTGTCCCTAAGAGAAAGGAAAGGGAGATTTGAGGTGCAAGGTAGAAGGCCACAGAAGCAGAGATCAGAGTCATGCTGCCATAAGCCAAAGAATGTCAGCAGCCACCAGAAGTCAGAAGAGGTAAAGGTGGACACTCCCTAGATCCCTCAGAAGGGGTGTGGCCCTTTTGACATCCCAGTTTCTGACTTCTGTACTCAGGAACTGTGAGAGAATAAACTTCTGCTGTTTTAAGTCATCACATTTGCTGTAATTTATCACTAGGATTGTTGAAAGGATTTAATGATTTTTGTCTATATAAAGAAAGCTTTATTGTGTTTAATAAGAGCGTTTTTAAAAATGTTTATGGCTGGGCTCGGAGGCTCATCCTTGTAATCCCAGCACTTTGAGAGGCTGAGGCAGGCGGATCACAAAGTCAAGAGATCAAAACCAGCCTGGCCAATGTGGTAAAACCCGGTCTCGACTAAAAAAAAAAAAATCCAAAAATTAGACAGGTATGGTGGTGGGCACCTGTAATCCCAGCTATTCAGGAGGCTGAGGCAGGAGAATCGCCTGAACCCAATAGGTGGAGGTTTCAGTGAGCCAAGATCGTGCCACTGCACTCCAGCCTGGGCAACAGAGCAAGACTCTTGTCTCAAAAAAAAAAAATTGTTTATTATTACAAACACTTTTGTGTTTTTCTATAAGTGTTTGCTATTAGTTTTCTCCTTATTTTACACACAATAAAACAAAGAGCTGAGAGGGTAAAGGACTCCTCCAGGAGCTCACAGCTGCTAAGTGGAGGGTTGGAGTCAGTACTTCGATATTATGGCTCCAGGTCCTGCCTGCCTGCCTGGCATTTTAATTACACATGACCCTTGGCTATTGGTGACCTCAGTTATCAAGTCTCTTCCGGCTCCTACTATCCCATGAATTAGCCAAGTGCTTTTCAACGAAGAGGTTTTTATTTTTCCTCAGCCAATCAAAACTTCCCAAAGATTCTCTGAATTGCTAAAGGAGATGATCAAAATGTGAAGCAAGACACAGCCGCATGACCCTTCCGCTTGCCACAGAGACCAGAAAGAGCACAGTATTGAACCAGCCAGACTTGCCTGCTAGAGCCACCACCTTCCCAGTGAACACATAGGTCTGAGCTGAACATGCCACACAACTCCAAATACAGAAGCTCCAAACATGGGCGATGTACCTTTGTGTCATCAGGAGTTAGGAGTCCAGTCAATAGGAATTAGCTTCAGGAAGCACAATCTCTAGATGTCAGAGGGTACCCAAATGATGACAGTTCTCACAGTACAAGTTCCCAGTGTAACTTTTTTCTGTAAACCAGCATCCCCAAATCCCTGCCAAGGCCTGGTGGTGATTCCTGGCCTCCCAGCAGGTGGGGAATGGTGGAAATGTGGTGATGATGGTGGTGGTGGAATGCAGAGTAAGGAGGGAGTTCAACGAAGCGATTCCCTCCACCCCCCTCACCAGCAAGGGATGGAAGATGCCCCTCCAGGCGGGGCTGGCTGCAAAGCAGGCTGGGAACAGAGGGACCCAGCGGAGAAGACAGAAGTAGCAGGAGTGCAAGGCGATCCTCCTGCTTCCATGATGCCTCCTAAAGGCACCGTCTGGTTACCCCAATTCAGACCATGCTCTTTCCCCTCATTGTGAAGCCTGGGATAGTTCTGGTCACTAACAACAGAGCTAACAAATTACCTCCTTCAGCTGAATGCATCCGGAATGCTCAGAGATTTCTAGTTTGAACAGGTACATTTCTAAAAGGTGGAAGTAAATAGAACCATTGTTGGCCAAGTCCTGCTTTCAATGAGTTAAGAGTGTGGGTCAAGGTCCTGTAGTAAATCTTTTAATAGTTTCCTGGCCATTCCTTTCCAATTGTTGTTATCCTTGGAGGATTTGAGGGGAGGTTAGGTTTCTTAAAGAGGGAGTGGCTCTGCTGTTTATATGTAGAGTCCTACGAGGCAATCAAAAAATCGAAGAAGGAATTACAGATAGATTGAAACTGCAGATGAAACGTCTCTGATGGAATCTGTAACCTATTTCTACTTTCATTCCACAAACACCTCTGCACCCCTGCATCAAGGAGGGGCCACCAAATGGAAGGGAAGAACCTGTCAACAAAAGATTACAAATTGGTGTGACCCAGAATGATAAGTCAGAACAAAAGGGCCATTTGAGCCGAGGAGCTAACTTGGCAGCCATTTGTGAGGAACAGCGCCTGGGCTCCATTCAACATCTGGCTTCATCACCTGTGAGCTGCAAAACCTTGTACAAGTCTCTTAACTTTGTAAACTCAGTTTCTTCACCTGTAAAATGGCACTCATACCTACCTATGGGGTGGTAAGGAGGATGATTTGAGATAATATATGATATAGCCCAGTCCCTGGCACATGGCAGAGTTGCAACAAAACTCTGTTCCTTTGGAAAGGGTCCCAAAAAGGCTTTATATAAAGCAGGGGACACTTCAGCAGGTTCTGAGGATGAACAAAAACCTGCCAGGTAGAATGGGATCTGTTTCAGGGATTCTTTTGACAACATTGTGATTTCTGCCCAACTTTTCAGGAACCCATATGCCCACTGACTGACGGTAATTTTACAAAGCCAGACGTGTCTGCATGCTTTTTCTGGATCTCTTTTTATTTATTTATTTTAATTTAACGATTATTTTGCTGTAGTTGCAAAATGTCCTCTAACTGCCAGCTACAAATCTGCCAGAAATCTCACAGAGGGTATTAAGTATGCCAAGAAACTGGAAGGATGGAAGGAGCTGGTTTCCTTCCATTAAAATGGAGTGAAGGGGGGAGATCCAAGATGGCCGATTAGCAACAGCTCAGGAATGTAGCTCCCAGTGAAAGCGCAGAGAACGAGTGGACGCCACACTTTCCGACGAGTTTTTGTTGCCCACAGACTGGAAGATTCCCGGCGGAGAAGCCACACGGGTCGCTGGCGCGACTCTTTTGGCTGGCACGGCTCTTTTGCCGGCACCCAGCGCGGCGCTTCCTGGTACGGAGTGTGCGGGACGGACGGGCTCGGCTGGTCCCATCCCCACAAGGAAAACAGCAATTGGAAGCGCTGAGGACTGAGAGTTTCACAGCGGGCGCAGCGAACCCGGGAAGATCTGGCTCAGAGGGGAACCGGCGTCCGCCAAAGGAAAACTAAGAAACAGAAAAACTTCATCACTGGGCGGAGAGAGATCCAAAATGGCTGCGTAGCAGCAGCTCGGGATTGTGGCTCACGGTGAGGGCGCAGAGAGCGAGTGGACGCCACAGTTGCAGACGAATATTTGATGCCCACGGACTGGGAGATTCCCGGCGAGGGAGCCACGCAGGTCGCCAGCGCGACTCTTTTGGCCGGCGCGACGCTTCTCAGTGTGGAGTGTGCGGGACTGGATGCCCTTTTAGTCAGGCTCGGCTGGTCCCATCCCCACAAGGAGAACAGCAATTGGAAGTGCTGAGGACTGAGAAGCACAGCTGAACCCGGGAAGGCCCAGCTCTGTGGGGAAGGAGCGCCCCCCGAAGGAAAACTAAGAAACAGAAAAAACTTCATCACCAACAAGCC